>JACEGR010002081.1:0-141311 GCA_014170235.1 Listronotus bonariensis | reverse complement strand
AGATATAGAGGTAGGTATAATAAAAACTACAATTTAATATTTTTGGAATGTTCTGTGTTCGTTTTGTATACAGGGTATACACCTATATGCATAAATTTGGGTAGTTATTGCTAGAGACAAACAATAGCCTAGTTTACACCGCGAGGACCGTGGACCAAACCTAGGACTTATTTTTGTTAGTTCACTAGTGGTTACACCAACTTAGTTTATGGATCAATTTAATTCACGTTTAATCCTAGTACCAAAATGACAGCTGAGCATATGACCAGAACCTAACCTCGTTTTTTATCTTTTAAAACTGTATCGCTTTTAAATTCCATATAAAAAAAAGAATATGCAAACAGTTTTGGATAAATATCAACAAAATTTTAAAAATATAAACAAACAACAAAATTATTAGGTTAAGACCGAAATTCAACTTCTTTTTCATCGAAATGCGCACTGTCAAAGATCAAGGTTGTCATTTTGGTCCACTAAAAAAATCTGACGTGTTTACACCAAGGAAAATCATATTTGGTCACCCCCATTTGAGAAGGACTGAATTGGAGTAGCGAATTTTAATACTCAAGTGTTTACACCGTGAATAAAGTACGCGTGACGTCATTTAGACCTCGAACTAAAAATTTGGTTCTCCCGGTGTAAACTAGGCTATTGACCGAAAATTAAAAAAAAAAAAATTATTAAAATATTTTTAGTTAGTCAGATATATTATTATTTAAAATGAAATGATAATTTAGTTAAAAAAATAAAGTTCTAACATATTATTCAGCAATAATATGGTATAATGACTTAACAGCCGTATTTACCAGCCTCGGGTATAGATATTTTCACGCACGCGAAGCGGGGTTCGGATCAAAGTCGGTCTATATAGGGTCGCGACATTCGGCCATATTGCTTTGACGTGTTATGACGTCACATCTCCCATTTTCGGCCATGTTGTCCAGTGCCGGAGATATACAGTTTATTGTATTAGTAGAACAACCGTTTACACAGCAGTTTTTAATTATTATTAAGTTGTAAATTCTTTTACTTTAAATAAAAAAATATTTGGAATTACGTCTTTCAACAAATATCACATCCAAAACAATGCAAAATGAAATGCGCAAATTCTAGACGCCACTGGATTGATCATCAGCTTTGATGTTACCCAGTCTTGCCAACATTTCTCCGTGGAGTGCCCTTCCTTGCGTCCCCGACCTCGAACCGCCTAAAAGTTGAGGATATGTCGCGACCTTATAAATATAAACTAACCTTGGGTTCGGATAAGCTTTAAGTACGGCAAAAACACTTTGCGCAAGTGCTAGGAACAATATTTTTCTACGAGTGTCTTAGAAAAGTAAAAACATATATTTATTTTTATTTTAATACGTCAAACGACAAATAGTACAAATTTGTCAGTTTTGACTATTTATTTGTTGTTGCCCCAATAACCAGTTACATTTTTAAGGTCAGATTGCATGCGCAAAGTTGAACTTTGCGCACGCAAACGAGTGCGCAAATTAACGCACGCGAGTAGAAAAAATATTTATCAGTCTGATAGCTTTTTTTTTTCCCAGAAAGCCGTCTGCATGTCCGGTGGCACTGCAGCCTGAAGGCTTATTGTACCAGTCTGATAGCTGTTTGACTGTCTGACGTTAACTTTTATATTTTGAAAGAAAAACTCCAGTGATTTAAACTCTGAATGTTATTTTTTTCTTTTTGGGGATTAGTTAGTTGTAGCCAAGGTTAGTTTATATTTATAAGGTTGCGACATATCCTCAACTTTTAGGCGGTTCGAGGTCGGGGACGCAAGGAAGGGCACTCCACGGAGAAAAGTTGGCAAGACTGGGTAAAAATAAATGCTAATGATCAATCCAGTGGCGTCTAGAATTTGCGCATTTCATTTTGCATTGTTTTGGTAGTGATATTTGTTGAAAGATGTAATTCCAAATGTTTTTTATTTAAAGTAAAAGAATTTACAACTTAATAATAAAAACTGTTGTGTCAACGGTTGTTCTACTAATACAATAAACTATATATCTCCGGCACTGAACAACAGGGCCGAAAAATGGGAGATGTGACGTCATAACACGTCAAAGCAATATGGCCGAATGTCGTGACCTTATATAGACCGACTTTGGTTGTAGCATTTATTATTAAGTCAATATTTAGTAAATGCCAGCCTAAAATAAAACATATTATAATAAAAATAAATCATAGGAAACAGATAAGTATCAGGCTGACTACTTTAAGAATGGTGTATACGGCAGTTAAAGCCCGAATGGTAATTCTAATCGCGTAAAAATAAAATCACATCATTAAAGTAGACAGTACTATTATTACTCGTACCAAGGAATTATTATTATGACTTGTTTATTAATGGTTTTTTATTAAAAAAAAACAAAAATCACAATTATTATTAGGGCTGGCAAAACCGGTATTAAAAACCGGTATTAAAAACCGGTTTTAAAACCGAAAACCGAAAACGGTTTTCAAAACCGATACACCGAAATCGGTTTTTAAAACCGAAAACCGAAAACGGTCTTTAAAACTGAAAACCGAAAACGGTTCTCAAAACCGAAAAGGCTTTTCTAAACCATAGTTAACAGAAAATCGGAAAGTAATTATTCTCTATTAATCGTTTTTGCGTTGATTACAGATTTGCACATGAGCTGTGGTGTTAAGTGATAATCATTATTCATTCTAGAATATTCTTTAAAAGAAATTGGTTAAATATAAATAAGAATAAAAATATAACATCCCTGTTAATAAAATGCAAGATTCTAAAAGGTGATGTAAAAATTCCATACATACATACATAATTTAATTTTTTCCTCTTTATTTAAAATTGGTATTCTATTTTCGGTGTTTTTTCTTGGTTTATTGGTTAATAAAAAACAGAAATAAAAAGTGGTGATTTTTAAATTTTTATTTAGTGTATTATTGTAGTAAGTTGTAGTTTTTAGTACATATTTGTCATATACGTCGTGCCACTAAGCAAGCTCGATTAGTCATCCTCACCCGGAATGTTTTTCTTGTATAATTTTGACCTGCTAGTGTTCAACACACTGCGAAGTAGCGAGCTGGCACGACGTATATTATAAGAAAAAATTGTATTAAATCTGTCAACATCAGATTTCTGGATGACCGCAAATATAGTGCTGCCGACGGCTATTGACATTACCTATTTTAATCGCAAGAATCCCGATATATTAAAGTTTTGAATAATAATACCATTAAATTTGCCCCTTTATTTCAAACAATTTTACTAGAAACATTTTCTTCTAAAATGCGCCGTTTTCTGGTTATTTGCCTGTCTAAGGTTAAATGAACCACCCTGTATAATCTGTCAACCAATATCCGATTCTACAAAATGAACGGTTTTTCTTTTTTTAGATATAAACGGAAATCAACCAAAAACCTATTAATTGATATTCGAAAACCGCTTTTCGATTTTGGTCCGATTATCCAAAAACCGATATTCAAAAACCGATTATCCAAAAAAACGGTATTTGAAAACAGCTTTTTTAAAACCGGTTAACCGATATTCGATTGGCGCGGTTAACCGAAAACCGGTTAACCGGAAAACCGGTTTCGGTTGCCAGCCCTAATTATTATTAGCTATTTATTAGTTTTCATAATTTGCGTTATTTTATTTAATTTAAAATATTTAGCTTACTAACTAAAAATATTTAATTAGCTCTTTTTTTGGCCATTATTTAACCTCTTTATGCTAATCTAACCTTAATGTTTTGGGGATCTAAATATCTGTATCTTGGTATTAGTATTAATACTTACAGTATTTTTACAGAACCCTACAACTCAAAACGCTGACGGCTCTCTTCATCCAGAATCTGTAGTAGCTCATTTTATAGCGCACACGGAAGCCGTAGTATGGCTCCAGTTCGGTCCCTGTGGGATGTTGTTATTAACTGCAGATAAGAGGGGACATGATTTCAACTTGTTCCGGATCAATCCACATCCTGTAGGGTCATCGCTGGCGGCTGTTCATCATTTGTATACTCTGCATAGAGGTAAAAATACATTTGTTAAAAGATTTTAGGGTAGTAAGTATAATGTGCAATTATTAGGAAAAAAGCAGTGGCGGCCTGTCAGGTGTAGTAAGTGAAGTGCCACTTCACCAAAAATAAATAATAAAACATAAAAAAACATCTTACTATTATTCAATTCATTTTTCTCATTTCTATTCCTTATTTGTAAAATTCGCCATGAAAATCTAGCATATAAATTAACCGCTGGCGCGAGTCGCTTTCCTCCTCTTTCGGCAACGCGACAAGTGTATTGCAAATATAAAACGGACCGAAGTATATACCTCATGCGGTGTTTTGTTTACGCTTTGACGATCCGTTGCCATGACAACGCTATACTTGCTGGTGGCCAAAATCACGGGTGGAAGTATCAGGTGTATTGCTTGGTAAATCGCTAGCCTTAAAAAGATAGTATAAGTTTTGGTCGTTTCGTTCGTTTTCACGTATTATTTCGATTGTTTCCGTTTGAGTATTATTAGCGACAGTGATTTTTCACAGGAAGAAATTAAAGGACAGTACAGAGCACTTCTTTATGAAATATTAGATCATATTTTGATGGAAATGGAAGTAAGATTCGAAGATTGTTACAAACTACAATTTCTTTGTCTTGCTGATACTGCAAAGTTTGGCCAGTATAACCAAACTTTTCCCACTGATTCTTTTAAAATTTATTGGAGATATATGCCGAATTATTTCCAAAAATTAGCGGCGCAAAATAAACTTGACTTAATATTTGCTGATGAAAGTTATAGAAATATTTTATTGCAGCAGTTAGTAAAACAAGTTGGCGCAAATAAAGACATTTTTACCGAGGCGTATAAACTTTTTCGCTAATTTTAACGATATCGTCGACAAGCGTGTCAATGGAACGGAGTTTTTCTTGCCTTAAGCGTTTAAAAACTTTCTTAAGAAACACTATATCCCAAGATAGACTTTTATCTTTGGCCAATATATCAATTCAAAAGGAGCTTCTACAGGAACTGATAAAAATTTAACCATTTTATGAATATATAATTGATAAATTTGCTGCATTGAAAGATATAGGGATTGATTTGGTGTATAAAATTTAGGTAAGTTTAGATATTAAGACTTTTACTTAGACTTTTGATAGTTAGGTATTTTCTAATTTTGCTAAAATGGTGAATGCGCTTTTTTCTCTTCCTGCACTACACCTGTTTTTAGACCCGCGAGCCGCCACTGGAAAAAAGTTGCATATTTTCTACTTGTGCGCCAATTAAGTGACTGGAAAATGTATTTTTCTAACATATTACACATTTTATTTATTCAGTGTCTTTTTTCTTGCGATTTTGGGTATTTTTGACATGTCAGCGCGGAAATATTAAATTTTGTGCACTAAAAAACAGTGTCCTTGTCGAAAAAATGTTTTTTAAATGAGTTGTATATGACTGCGCTTTAATTGATAATTTCGCCGCAACTAAATTTTTCCAAGAAAAGATATTTTGTAGTTGGTTCTTAAAGAGCAGGGTTGGCAAAATAAAAAAAACACCTAAAAAGCCACTGGCTTTTTGTGGGAAAACCACTATAATTTTAAACAAAAAGCCACCACACAAAAATTCATACAAAAGTCCAGTAAACAAACTATTTTTAACGAAAATACATAATTTATTAAAAACATAAAAATAAAACAGTACTTATTCTGGAATACTGAAATAACATAGATAATGATAATACCCAATAATTTTACCAGTTTGGAAACTCTCTCTGGATGAAACCTGTTTTTTAAGTCGTTCCAGACAAATCGATAAGTATAAAATATTGTCTACAAAAAAGCAAATGTTGCAGGACAACTATGGAGATGTAAAAAATCTGTCATTTTAATTAAATTATTATCTTTTTTATTAAATAATAAATTTTGATTTGACAGTTTGCCACCACTTACTATATGCTGAAATACTGTTTAATACAGAAGATTCAAACAATGATTTTGGAATACAGTTCAGTGTCTCTAATTCGTAACAGCAGGTATAAAGGAACAGTTTAAAAATGTAAATTTCGGTGCTCTTTGATAAGAAAAAAATCACAAAAAAGTTTAAAGCAAATAAATCGGCATGTTTGACTTCGCGGCCGCCTTTGCTATATTTCTTTTATGATACGCCGGTTGATGCAGCTGGTCATCGCACTATGGGATAGAAATTATTTTTTTTTGTCAAAATTCTGAAATTTACTAATCTACTAATTATTATATTAACTTAAAATGAGGTGCTTTTTACTGGAAAAATATTATAAATTATTACAAATGCTTTTTGAAACCTAAAACTTATTATATGTTATTATAAATTTACACCCCTTAACATTATTATTTTTTATTGTACAAAATAAATTAAAATGTCAGCTTGTTTGGTTAATTCGGTAGTATTCTAATCAGTAATCCGATGATTATTATCTCATATGATATACAGGCTGTCCTTACACTCAGAAGTAGCAAAAAGTAGGAAGGCAGTTGTAAGTACAAAAACTGATAAAGAAAAAGGTAAAAAAATCTTTGACCAAAGTAGCAAGACTGCATCGGAAACAAAACAATAGTTCTTATTATTTAAACACTTTTACTTTTTTAGTAAATAAGGCTAATAATAAACTAAGTAGATTAAATGTTGTATATTTATGTTTACTTAAAATACATTTTCAAGTTTCTTATTACCCCAATAGAAGTCGTCATAACCTTTATAATTTTGCGTACATGTAGTTTGGAGTATCTACTTTGAAATAAAACAGCATGACCCATTAAAATTTCAAAGTTGCTTTTTGGCCAAAATAATGGATTTCTATCCCATAGTGTATCGGCGCGTCGCTGTAAAAGGATAGCGGCGCCTTTGTATAAAATAGTCCGATTGCAGGCGGCCTTTTTATGTTTTTTGTATTATTTTCAAAGGGTACCGAATTTGCGCTTTTAAAATGCTCTTACTATAATTTTGTATGAAATCAGTAGATCATTCCAAAATAATTTTTTGTCTGCCCTCAATTTGCTAAATTGCTGATTTGATATTAAAATTTAAGACGAGGACGGTCAAAAATTCAGAAAAACAAAAATCCTCCAAAAACACAAAAACACAAAAAGCTAATACAAAAGCCACCACTACACAAAAACCCGGTTTTTGCCAACCCTGAGTTAAAGAGAGAAAAATATTTACTGTAATTGTACAATTTTTATACTCTTTGTAGGTGATACTTCTGCTAGAGTTCAAGATATGTGCTTCTCATTTGACTCGAGATGGGTGACAGTATCAACATTACGCGGTACGACCCATGTGTTTCCTGTCACTCCCTACGGCGGAAACATCGGTGTCAGGACCCACACAACTCCCCATGTGGTAAACAAAATGTCCAGGTAACATATTAAGCATTCTTTATTCTATTATTTTTTATAGAATGTGTCTTTTTAAGTTTGCATGTTATGAAAAATTATTTTTTTATAATTTTATGAAAAAAAATTATTCCTTATAAAAGTTCAATCCAATATTTTTACGACACTGTACTTATACAAGGTGATTCAAAAATCGATCACGAAACTTAAGGGGGTGATTCTACTCGACAAAATAAGGGTAGAGCTTCATATAATTTTTTTCAAAATGTCATTTGTTTTCGAGTTACAAGCCGTCAAAGTTCAAGTTTTATTTTGGTTTTTTCGCCATATAGCATTTATTTTTTAACCAATCCAGTTGACATGGCACACAAATCGAGTTTTGCAGATTCTAAAATTTTAAAACAAAAGTACTTTTTTCAAATACCGCCAGAGGGCACTTTACCTAAAACTTAAAATTTATTTACATCATAACTTTTTTATTTTGACAGATATCGCAAAGCTGGGGGCGCCATTTTATAGACAATTAAAAACTTAAAAAATAAGGTACCCTTTAATAAAGGCGATCAACCTCACCGTTTAGGCACCAATAGACATCAAAGTTTTCATCAAACTCAAACTTATTTATTTATTCATGTCAATATACAATTGTATTTACACACGTCATAATTAAGGGACAAATTTATTTCGCTGAACATGCCAGACTATGCAGTCACTGCATATGACAGTTGTTCTTATGTGTTATAATCAATTTCAATCAAATTACCTACATACATACAGGGTGTCCAGTAACTCAACCGACAAACTTAACCAAACAATTCTACAATAAAAAATAAGAAATTTTTTTTATATAAACATATATCCTAAACGTCTTAGTTTTGGAACTACAGTGTATTACAAATAAAAAAGTTTGATAAACGGTGAGGTTTATCGACTTTAATAAAGAGTACCTTATTTTTTAAGTTTTTGATTGTCTATGAAATGGCGCCCCCAGCTTTGTAGTATCTGTCAAAATAAAAAAGTTATGATGTAAATAAATTTTAATTTTTAGGTAAAGTACCCTCTGGCGGTTCTTAAAAAAAGTACTTTGTCTTAAAATTTTAAAATCTGCAAAGCTCGATTTGTGTGGCAAATATCAACTGGACTGGTTAAAAAATAAATGCAATATGGCGAAAAACCAAAATAAAAATTAAACTTTGACGGCTTGTAACTCGAAAATGAATGAAATTTTTAAGAAAGTTTATATGAAGCTCTAACCATATTTTGTCAAGTAGAATCACCCCCTTAAGTTTCGTGATCGATTTTTGAATCACCCTGTAGTATAGGAGGTAGCAACGTTTTGAAAAAAAATTTTAGGTCAACTAATTTTTTAATATGTTGTTCTCCTTCTTTTCTGGATAGCAGTCTGGCTGACGTTTACTAGTTCGCATCCTACATGTACAGGTAATAACCCAAGGTTTAAAAACATTTTAGGAAATCTAATTTTCAATTTCTTGTTTTAGATGGGTTTACCCAAAAGTCGGTCTATATAGAGGTCGCGACATTCGGCCATATGCTTTGACGTGTTATGACGTCACATCTCCATTTTCGGCCATGTTGTTCAGATCCGGAGACATACAGTTTATTGTATTACAAAGAATATTCTTCTACTATAACTATTTGTTAAAATGAACAGAAACACGCGTTACTCAAAAAGACGAAATGATAGATATGAGTGAATACGTGAACACGGCAACCAAACGCCACTGTTGGAGCACGTGTCCCATTGTTGACATTTTTTGCATTTCAGCCTATTTAATAGAATAAGCTATAAGACATTTTACTGATTTTCAATTGTCCATTGCTCCGAAACTTTTAACTTTAGACATGTAATACTCTTATATGAAAAAGGTTTAGAATTTTCTAGAGAATCCAAAAATCACATAATATACCGGGTGTTCCATTTAAAATAAGGAAGATAACCATATTTTTTCGTATACAATTTTTATTAGATGTTTAATTGTTTTCATGGCAAACTGCTCATATTCTCCTCTAAATTCCTACAACTTTTGTATAAACCGTTTTTCAATATCTTTGAAATAAAGAAATTACGAGGGTGTTTACCCTTCCTTGGACACCGCCTGTACAGGTAATACAGCCAAGGATATGTCGTTATAAACATTTTAGAACTAACCTATGGGTTTACCAAACATATTGTTTTTATTGCCAAACACTTTTGTCATTGCTAATTATACAGTCGTCCTCCTTCTAACTTCTGAACCGTTCGGTATATTTTGATGTAACTTGCAACGATAATATATGATCAAGATCTTTTTTTTGACATATATATGAAATCTTTACAACTCCCAGATCTTCAATCGAGGAGAGAAAAAATATCAGTGACAGATTTAAATGTCAAAGTCACAGCCTAGCGCCAACGCAACCGCTACCGCCAGCTAGACAGCCGAGGATCTACCCGAAAGAGGAGGGAAAACAACATATCAAACAATCAGCCAACCTAAAATTCTTGTTTTTCCGACGTTGCTATCTCCCAGACTATTAATATTATTGTTTTTTTTTTTTTTGTAGATTTCACAGATCCGCAGGTTTAAGTGTAGACGGCCGTTCCAACAGCCCTGTGTCAACGTATGAATCGCCTGTTAGCTCAAACTTTCCATATCATAATCCAAGGTTTTCGCCGTTTCCTCATCCCACAGTGGTGAATCCGTTAGCACAATTGAGACAGCCTCTTTATATGCAAAATATCGGTAGTACTGCTCCTCGTCAAGGTAAGAAATACATTTGTTAAACAGTTTTATAACAGTACTTAAGATGATGGGAATAAGGATACATAGAAGGAGTTTTAAAACAGGCAAAGAATGTATTTTAGGGTCTTTTTCATTTAAAGTATCCCTTAGCTAATAAAAAAATAAAAATTTTAAGTGTTTTACTTCGACTAAAATTAGATAAGGTCATTCCCAAAATATTAGTTCACCACTTTAGAATAGGGGAAAATATTTTTATTTTTCGTTTTTGTGATATTTTATCGATTTTAAAATGTTTAGTAGTATTCGAATCTTTTTTCTTCCAAGTATTAAAATATTCGGTATTCGAATACTTTCTTTTTCGGGTATTCGTATTGGAATACCGATTTTCAGTATTCTGCCCAACTCTGATTATAAATATACAGCGTGTCTTCGGAAGTTCTTAACAAATTGGGAACTTTATTATTATTAATTTTACAAAAACGTTATTCCTTATAAAAGTCCTGCTTGATGAGAAAATACATTTCCACAAAAATATTTAAAGGTTGGATGTACAGGGTGGCTTAAAAATTACTTGTTGCCAAATTAAAATACAGGTTATTTCCTAACTACGGTACCAAAGTTTAAAGGGTGATATCTTAAGTCATTTAATAAAGAAAAGTTTCTATAAACATATGTCCGGAGTTGCTTCGTTTCTGAGATACAAGGCGTTAAATATTTTTTAAAGGTCTGTTTGTTTTTAAATATCTTAAATACGAAGCCAGATACAAAAAAACGTACCACACTAAAAAGTTGTATTTTTAGTTGCTAAAAAAATGTATATAAAAACTGCATAAAAAGCCAATGGCGTACAGTGGGCACAACAGCCAATATTATTGAGAGAAAAATCTGCGCCACTGGCTTTTTATGCAGTTTTTATATTTTTATCCTTAAAAACATCTAAAAATACAACTTTTTAGTATAGTACATTTTTTTGTATCTGTCTTCGTATTTAAGGTATTTTAAAACAAACAGACCTTTAAAAATATTTAATGCCCTGTATCTGAGAAACGTAGCAACTTCGGACATATGTTAATAGGAACTTTTATTTATAAAATGACATAAGAAATCACCCTTTAAAGTTTGTTACCGTAGTTAGGAAATAACTTTTATTTTAATTTGGAAACAAGGCATTTTTATGCCACCCTGTACATCCAACCTTCAAATATTTTTGTGGAAATGTATTTTCTCATCAAGTAGGATTTTTTATGAGGAGGCACTTTTATCGTAAAGTTAATAATAAAAAAGTTTTCCATTTGTTAAGAACTTTTGAAGACACTCTGTATAAATATGTCTTATTTTACAAATATTTGTTTAAATACAGTTTTCTAACCACTACAATTGTTATTTGTCTTTTTTTGATAATTATAGAAAAAGGTATTAAAAAATAAATGGAATATGTCTATTGGGGTAAAAGTTTTATACTACTGTTTTAAAATACAGGATTTGAAATTAATAAGCTGCAGCAATTAAATAAAAAAGACCCTGTAACATTTTCTTCTTGATTTTATATCGCATTATGTAATGTTGGGCGGCGGACAGCCACCTTTACTCAACTACAAGGTACAAAACTATAGGCGTTATGAATTTTACATTACAATTTACACTTTATTCATATAAAAAAAAATTAAACGAAATTTTGGGAAAACTGGTCGCATGGTTCAAAACTAATTAATACAAAATTTTACTCCGATTGTTATTATACAGGGAGAGTTATAACTAAAAATGTGAAAAATGGCCTGAAACTAACTACTTTTATTTTTTAAATCCCCTTAAAGAGATTAAAATACTAATTTGCTACACACTTAAATGATAACAGACTTTCATTAAAATACAGACTACAAAAATAAAGCACAAAAACAATGGAACACCTACATTGACAGATACTCATTTACATCATAAAAGGCTTGTTCCATTAAGAAATTCTGCAAGGTATTCTTCAGAAGCGTATTATTTTCAAAATTACCAAAAAGTTGCAAAAATTTATTATAAAAATAATTCCTTTAAATGTCGGAGAACTCTGGCCGACACTTAAGCGAGAATATGTAAGATGTAGGTGGTTATTAGTTCTTGTATTATAATTGTGAATATCAATCATCAATTCAGCCTCATTCTGTCTTACATAAATTATTAGAAGGTATATATAGAGAGACGGTAGAGTTAAAATTCCTAAACTATAAATGCTTGTCGGCAATGCGCACCCGGTGGTAAACCTAACATACATCTGACAATCCTTTTCTGCAAAACAAAAACTCTATTAATGCTGAAGCTCCCCAAAATATTAAACCATATGTTATATGTGACTGAACCAAACCATAGTATGCCAATTTTAACACATTTAGCGAAACGGATACCTTTAAGTATCGAATCAAGAAGCAAGATTTACTGAATTTAGTTGTTAAATTGTTAATATGGCTCTCCCATGTCATTTTCTGATCCAATGTAACTCCCAAAAATTTTATATTTTCAAACTGAGCGATAGATTGATGATTTGCTTTAATTAACCAACTCTGGGAAATTGTTGCATTCTTTGAAGGAAATTCATAAAAAATGTCTTGCTTGCATTTAATACTAGCCCATTATTTTTACACCAGTCACTAAATTCAACCACCGATTGTCCTATTTTTGAAAATAAAGGTACTTCACTCTTGGTCATTTTTTATATTTTAAGTTATAACTCGCCCTGTATATTACCAATCGGAGTAAAATTTTATATTTATTAGTTTTGGACCATGCAACCAGTTTTCCCAAAAGGACGTTTAAATATTTCACAATTTTTGGTCCATTTGTCCTTTTGTAACACCTATCCTGTATATAAATCATATCGGTTTTTGCTTAAAAGAAAACTTAAAAAAAAACAATCATTCAAAATTGGGATTTTGAGGGGTTGTAACTCGAAATTCAATAACATTTTGGAAAACAAAACTATATTAAGCTGTACCATTACTCATCATAAGTTTTATGATCGATTTTTTAATCACCCCGTATAAAAACAATCAGCATGTGTAGTTAGAAAAATTATAAAATTGTAGCAGTAGTGATTTTTGTAATAGGAAATCTAATATATAAAAAAATATTGTAACTGTTATTATATTAAATGAATCACACTCAAAATTATAATTTTGTACCTCACTGGTTGGTCAAGGTGGTTGGCAGCTCTTAGACCATTACCTATTAACAGGTCGCCAAAGACTAAGCTCGTCATCCGAAGACAACATAGCTCTTCGAGTGACGGCGTGTTTCGCTCCAGCTCGCGCTTGGATAGACTCTACTACTCCTCTGCCTAGAGAAACAGCTCTTAATAAAAACGCTAAACCTGTGGAATCTCTATTCGTGATGAGCTGTCATGGGACATTGGTGCAGTACGACTTGGAGCCGCATCATGCCAGTAACATTCCTAAGGATAGGATTTGTGATGACACGCCGATAGAGTTGACAGTTACTGCTAAAGCCCAGGTAAGAGATTTTATGTTTTAAATCCAGAAAAGTAATGTTGTAAAAATAGTGACTTAAAAATATTACCTAAAAAATAAAGTATATTTTTAGACATTTTATATGCTAACTGTATGTATATAGATTTTTTGGTATTTAATATTTTTAGTTGATTTCTATTTTTTAATAATCCTAAAACATTATACAGTGCGTCCGTAAAGTCTTGCACAAATTCGAATAAAATTCACGTAATAACTGTTAATAAACGCCGAAACACGTCAAGCTTTTTTGCCCCAAAAAAGTGTGATGACACAACTTTTTAAATATTGTATTATTGCATACAGTTTCACAGTTGTTAATTTATTATTGTTTTTGCTAGTGTCGTTTACTTGTATTTTATAATTTTAACTTAATTTTGACCCTGTTAAGGGTACATTACTTAGATGCAATCCCTCCATCTAGAAATATAACTGAAGAAGAAAAGTGCCTAATGTAACAACATTATTTGATGTCGGATATTGGCTGTGACGGATTAATGTATAAGCACTACAAGCACGTGCTTGGGGCCCCTGTTCTCCAGGGGCCTCCATTCTCTGCTGGCGTTTTATTTTATACCTACATTTTATATAATAATTACGTTTTGATATTACCTGTTTTTGGTTTGCCTAAGTTGTTTACTTCATTATAATATTTCCACGTAAGTATTTTTATTAAGCTTCCAATATAGCGATACTCCCTTCGCATACACCCACGCAGGGACCCGCCCACACGTGTCGTCGCGCCGCGACCGGTCTAGTACTCACAACCCGCCCGCGGGGTACAGGCCGGGGAGACAATCCTATTCGAAAATTTTAGATGCTGTAAATGAAATTGCTGAGGACATAACCCAAGAAGGGGAGACTAGTCTGGAAGCACAAAATATTTTAAACAAAAATACAAGGATTTGAGTTTATACTTATGCTCACTTTGTGGAATGATATTCTACAAGTTTTTCGTCGCACCAGTAAAGGGCTCCAAGAAGAAGGATTAGATCTTAAAACGTGTGCCAATTTGTATCATTCCTTATCAGATCATCTCGTTAAAATGAGGAATCATTTTGAAAAATTTGAAAGGCGCGGCAAGAAAAAATTTTCCTACTGGGGAATATAAGGAAACTCGAAGACGAATTAGGAAAAAAACAAGTAAATGATGGAAATGCAGAAGAAGTTGATTTGAATCCTAGAGATAAATTTCGCATTGAGACTTTCAATGTAATAATTGACACACTTAATGCTCAAAAATGCAAAAGAAGAGGTGAGGTTCCACCATGAAGTTTCACAAAAGTTTTCATTTCTTACGGTTCGAAGTAAATCATGTTCAGAATATGAAAACGATATCCAATTACTGATAAAAGCTTACCAAGAAGACTTCAATGAAAACTTTTTCGGCGAATTTAATCATCTTCTTAAATATGTTCGAATAAAATACGAAGCTTCAGAAGCAAAGGTTACCCATTCCGATCTATATGAAAATGATTATTAAGGATAAAGTAAAGTGCGTTTTCCCAAACATGAAGTGGCATTTAGACTCTTTCAGAGCTTAGTAAACGATCCTCCTTACAACTGAAAAGATTAAAAAGCCCACAAAGAACAAAAATCTGTCAAGACAAGCTTAATTCTTTAGCATTAATGTGTATTGAGGCAGACATACTCCGTTAGATAAATTTTGACGATGTAATATTGGAGTTTGCTCTGAATAAGGCAAGGAAAAAAATGATATTTTAAGTTTTAAATTATACCTACTACATTTTCTATTTTGATGAACTTTCTTTTTATACTTTCTTCCACCTTCCAGCAATAAAGGGCCTACACAGTCGCTGTGCTTAGGGCCTCGGAAACTCTTCCGCCACTGGATATTTTAAAAGAGTGGTTGTTAAGTAGGACATTTAGAACAACGATGAAATGTTAAATTCTTGGTTATTACAGAATTTTAAAATGAAATCCACGATGAAAACCACTAAAACACTTAGGACAAGTTGTCCTTTTTTATTTTTTATTGCACTCATGTAATAAATCATTAAAATGATTTAACAAACACGATACTGACTGCAATAACAGCAAGTAAAATATAACAAACAAATGTCATAGTGTTTGTCAAAGGGTTCCAAAAGTTTTCAGAAGAGGCGCTAACGAACGCTGAATTTTCCATAATGTAGATTAGTAGAAATATGCCTGGATATAAACGGTTAACTTTCGGTTGTAAATATTCCAAAAACTGTTTACGATAGGTATAGACTATTATACATGAATCACATTTAAAGACATTTTAGTAATTTAAAAATGCAATAATATACGTACAGGGTGTTCCATTTCAAAACCATAGTTATTAATGGTTTCACTTTGCATGACGTGACCGGAGTTTTTCTCAAAAATAATTACCTGAAGGGACACTCATCTTGGACTTTTGTTTAAGTAATTTTGCTAATTATTTTTAATTTAATTCATATCAAATACCTAACCATTCTTTTAATAGCCGCAAAAAACAGATCCATTAATGTTTTTTTTTTCTTTTAGTGGCGTTTACAGAGGCAATCGACGTCAATAGACAGACCCCTTCCATTACCTCATCAAAGCCTAATATTTGTGGGCACAACAATACCTGTCGTTAAGAAAAAATAGAAAATGGTAGGTTTATTTTTAGATTTATTAGGAAGACATACAAAAACTTTTTTTTAAATTTTAAATATTTTGTAATTTTGCATAGGAAATGATGATGATTGGTTATCACAAGTAGAAATCATAACCCACGCAGGACCTCACAGAAGATTATGGATGGGTCCTCAGTTTACTTTAAGACTTACACTGCAACTAATGGGTAAGTGTCCTTATATTTATTGTTAGTGGTAGATTATTTATTTATTTTATTTATTTATTTATTTATTTGGGCCATAAGGGACACAAACAGGTAAAATACCCACTAAAGTATCCACAAAATTAAATTAAGATATGATATAAAGAATGAATAAGTTATAAAAGATGTGAAAATTTTAATAAGTTAATAATGAATACTAACTTAAAATTGAGGATAAAAACTAACTTAAAAACTAAAAATAAGTCTAAAAATAAGTCATGCAACAATAAATAAACCTCAGAAAAAAAATATTAATAAATTAAGCACCTACAAGAGGCACAAGGAAAGTCAGGTGATGTATTATTAAACTTTTTTTTAAATATTATTTTTAGAGATTAGAGAGAGATTAGAATTCATTTAGTAAAATTAATAGTATATTATTTAAGAACCATACAGGATGTAATTTAATTGATGGCTAAAAACACAGGGTATGATTTCTTAGCTTATTTTAGGAAGAAAAGTTCATATGAACGTATGTCCTAAACCTATTAACTTTCGAGATACAGAGTGTTAAAATTTCAAAAAAAATCTATTTTTTTAATATCCTAACTAATCTTCACCCAATATTGTTTTAATTTGGCAATATTATTAACGACATTTAGGGGTAATTTATCACTCACCTAATAACATTTATAAGCCCGGTGGTGTAGCAACTGAAGGAATATTTCCAACAAAAAAATGGTACGCCACTGTGTAAATGTGTGTAAAATTTTTGTGCTTTGTTTAGATTAAGCAAATAAAAATACTGCTTTTATGTGTCTTAATTTTTTCCGTATCTTGTTTAAGAAAAAAATCACTTAATTGCCTATTTTTAGACCATAAAAGAAACATTGCTGGATCTTTCTTTAAAATTAGGTTTATAATTTTTATTTAGCAATTATGTAGTAAAAATAATAAATAGGAGTTATTGGAACACCACTTTAGAACTTTGCCTTAATAAGGCACTCCTTATTTTGACAGGTACGCATGCGCAGTTGAAAATCTTTATTACGGCAACTTAATAAAATACTGCATTCCCTTATTAGGGAGTTATTGAACACACAAGTTATGATGCTTACAATAAGGATATGCCTTACCTTTATTATGGCATAACCTTATATCCGACGGAAAAAGTTGCTATTGAAAATTTAAATGTCATCTGTCCAAACTGACAGATCTTTCCTTAACCTTATTTCCAACCTAACAAGTTATGAAAAATTTTCCGCTTTTTTCGCAGCTACCTTCAAAAGCATTATGGTATATCTTTAAATAGTTTAAATTATATTTTATAGGTTAAAACCGTTAAAGAATATTAAAACTTCCACAAACTTCAAACTAGAACAGTAGAAAGAGAAAGAAGATGCGTAGAACGAGTAGAAATTTCCCGTAAGGTAACCTTATAGTTTACAGTAATCAGACATAAATAAGGGAATGCAGTATTTTATTAAAAGCTGTCGTAATAAAGATTTTCTAACTGCGCATGCGTACCTGTTTAAAATAAGGAGTGCCTTATTAAGGCAAAAAGTTCTAAAGTGGTGTTCAATAACTCCCTATTTATGTCTGATTACTGTGTTTATAAGGTTACCTGATGGGAAATTTCTCTCACCTGACATCTTCTTTCTCTTCTACTGTTCTAGTTTAAAGTTTGTGAAGTTTTAATATTCTTTTAACGGTTTTAACCTATAAAATGGAAAATATAAAAATTGTAGTTTGTTTTGTTGTGTTGAATGTGAATGTGTTGTTAAAGACTCGGTACTTTCTGTAGTGTATTTATATTTCCTGTTTTTGTTATCTACCAAACATGACTGAAAAAAAGGCAGTGAGACTCAGTTTTTCCCATAATGATGATATTATACTTTACGGGAATTCGTAGGAAAACCTTTCAGTATCCTGAGATGAAGGATGGGAACTTGTGGAGAGAAATGCTTTGAAGGCTGGGTGCTGCGAAAAAGCGGAAAATTTTCATAACTTGTTAGGGTTGGAAATATGGTTAAGGTAAGGTCTGTCAGTTTGGACAGATGACATTTAAATTTTCAATAACCCAACTTTTCCGTCGGATATAGTTATGCTACAATAAGGTAAGGCATATCCTATTATGGCATCGTCTTAACTTGTGTGTTCAATAACTCCTATTATTTATTTAAATAAGGTTTATATCCAGTATAACTATTTTTACTAAAGTAAGTGTTTTCGGAATTTTTGGGTTTTTAAAAATTTTAACACCCTGTATCTCAAAAGTTAAGACGTTTAGGACATATAGAAGAAACAGTTTAAAAATGTAAATTCGGTGCTCTTTGATAAGAAAAAAAATCACAAAAGTTTAAAGCAAATAAATCGGCATGCTTGTCTTCGCGGCCGCCTTTGCTATATTTCTTTTATGATATGCCGGTTGATGCAGCTGGTCATCGCACTATGGGATAGAAATTAATTTTTTGGTCAAAATTCTGAAACTTACCAATCTAACTTAAAATGAGGTGCTTTTTACTGGAAAAATATTATAAATTATTACAAATGCTTTTGGAAACCTAAAACTTATTATATGTTATTATAAATTTACACCTCCCTTAACATTATTATTTTTTATTGTACAAAATAAACTAAAATATCAGCTTGTTTGGTTAATCCGGTAGTATTCTAATCAGTAATCCGATGATTATTATCTCAAATGATATACAGGGTACAACAATAGGTATCATTTTTTTAAATGGAATACCCTGAATATTATATCACCACCAAAAAAATCTTTTAAAATGCTTTAAAAAAATACTACATTTGATGTGTCTATCTCAATTAGTTTCGGAAATATGACCATCCAAATCTGAAAAATAATTTTAAATTATTCTTAGAAGCGTAATAGAGATACATCTTCCCAACGTTCTTTATTTTTTAACGTATAAAATAAATAAAAAACACTGTTTTGTTGGGTAGATTTTGTAGAATCCATATCTTTCATCAGAATGCTTTTATCTTTTAGGATATACAGTGTAGGACAAAACATATTAATTTTTAAAATGGAAAACCTTGTAAATTATAAAAATCTTGTATCTGTCCTTACACTCAGAAGTAGCAAAAAGTAGGAAGGCAATTGTAAGTACAAAAACTGATAAAGAAAAGGTAAAATCTTTGACAAAGTAGCGAGACTTCGCGAGACTGCATCGGAAACACAACAATAGCTCTTATTATTTAAACTTTTACTTTTTTAGTAAACAAGGCTAATAATAAACTAAGTAGATTAAATGTTGTATATTTATGTTTACTTAAAATACATTATTCAAGTTTCTTATTACCCCAATAGAAGTCGTCATATCCTTTTATAATTTTGCGTACATGTAGTTTGGAGTATCTACTTTGAAATACACAGCATGAGCCATTAAAATTTCAAAGTTGCTTTTTGGCCAAAATAATGGATTTCTATCCCATAGTGTATCGGCGCGTCGCTGTAAAGGATAGCGGCGCCTTTGTATAAAATAGTCCGATTGCAAGCGGCCTTTTTTATGTTTTTTGTATTATTTTTAAAGGGTACCGAATTTGCGCTTTTAAAATGTTCTTACTATACGTTCATATGAACTTTTCTTCCTAAAATTAGCTAAGGAATTATACCCTGTATTTTTAGCCAACAATTAAATAACACCCTGTATAATTGCTGTTTACGCTGATAAAGTTCATTCAGCCATTATTTACTAGTAAATAATGAATATTATTATTATTATTATTTAGTAAAATCATGCATACTAAACAAATAATAGAGTAGTCATTTATAAAAATATCTTTTTTGGTTCAATTTCAGAACTCCCATGTCCCTAGCTGACGCACAGCCCTTAGATCTCAATCGTTCTAAACCGGTGAACATGCCAATAACCAAAGCAAACGCGGTACTTATAGAATCGAGTTCTGCTAGCAGCAGTGAACAGTCGCTTCTTGATATTTATAGGAAGAACTGCGAGGAATTGGGAGCTGCAGGAGAACATCAGGTACCAATTTAAGCATGGGTGTTATGTATGTGATAATCTCATATGTTTTCGACCTAATATAATATATTGCGCGAATTAGATCCAATCCTTTGCGGCACGTGACCTGCAGCCGCTGCCGGTGACTTTTTTTTCATGTGGGGCAAATTTCGTAAGTCAATAATAATTCATTCATGTAACAAGCAAAATATATTTTTAAACGTTAATACATATATCCATTTAGGCTTGGCCTTGATCATGTTAAAGTTTTACTTTATTGTATAGGGTGTTTCATTTTCGATGGTTTTACGGGGTATCTCGAAAACCGTAAGGAATATCAAAATCTAATATAGGACTTTTGATCTCTTTTTTGAGAAAACAACTGTAGTAAAGGCTCATGGCTATTGCGATCTATCTGGGAGCTACAGGGTGATTTTTAGATTTTGCCAATTTTACAACTCTCTGTAACTCGTTTGCTATTAAAGTTAT
Organism: Listronotus bonariensis; assembly: GCA_014170235.1. Classification (NCBI taxonomy): domain Eukaryota; kingdom Metazoa; phylum Arthropoda; class Insecta; order Coleoptera; family Curculionidae; genus Listronotus; species Listronotus bonariensis. The sequence goes on along the minus strand of JACEGR010002081.1, from coordinate 120,445 downwards.
GAAAAAACTTTAGATAGGTTCATGGTGTAGTATCCGTAGAATATGATGGTGTAATTAGTTTTTTTCTAACTTTGACAGTTTTTAAGAAAATTACCCAACCTATGTTTTTTTCCTTTGAAACCCTCTGTATATTTATTAAGCTTGCTTTGAGCTTTCAAAAAATGTATACCATTATGTATTTTTTATTTCAAATTTGCTAAAAATTAGCATTATCCATAATTTAGGCTTTTTTAAGTTTAACTTCTCTAAGTAGATTTTTTATTAAACATCAACTTTAATTTTTTTAACTTATTTTTATTAACTTACTTAAGCTTTAAAAAATAAATATTTATTTTTGTTTTAAATAGTCTGACGACTTGCATTATACCTATAATAGCATAACAATAATAGATATGTTCAAAAAATTTAAGTAGTATAGAAAAGTACTATTACATAAGAATAATAGTTATTTATTAGATAAGTGAGTTATATTACATATAAGTCACGCAAGAAAAGTTTAACCCTCGAGCCCGAAGGGCGAGAGAGGTAATTTTCTTAAGTGACTTATATGTAATAACTCACGTGTCTAATACAAAATTTTATCCAACACTTTCGTATAAATCGTTTTTAATATCGAAAATAATTTGAAAACGTCATCCATTATTTGTTACTTGTCATTGTCAACACCAGCAACAAAATTTTGTATTGTCTATAATTCACTAGTGAGCTAAAGGGTACTTTAGCTCACTAGTGACTTATAGTACACTTTATATCCTCAAAATCTGATCAATTATGTAGATATTATATGTAAGTGTTGGATAAAATATTATTAACTAAATGCAAAATTTAAGCATTTATTGTAATTTTTGTTTTTGCTATTGTAAATATGCTATATCTAATACATATTTATTTTATTTTTATTTATACAAATATACCTTTTTTTTCGGTAATAGTGCTTTTCTAAAATTAAGTCAAATTTTTTAAGCTAAAGTAAGTAAATTAAAATAACTTAAAAATATAAAAGTTGATTTTTAATAGGATATCAAGGTAGGGTAGCTAAATAATAAAAAAAAGATATTAAAATATTAAATGTTTTGTTATTTTCTGTCATGGCCTTCTATAAAAAAAGCCCAATTAAAAAAATGCTAATTTTTGGCAAAATTTGAAATAAAAAATACCTAATAATATATATTTTTAAAGCTCAAAAAAGCCCAATAAACAAATAAAAATATACAGGGTGTTCCATAAGAAAAACCATAAATTGGGTAATTTTCTCAAAAATGGCTCAACATAAAAAACAACTAATAACATCACAATATTCTACGGAAAAAACTACACAAATAATCTTTATAAAGTTTTTTCATAGCTTTAATAGCAAACGAGTTAAATAAAGATGTAAAAATTAGAAAATCTAAAAATCACCCTGTAGCTGCGAGATGAATCGAAATAGCCATGAACTGCTTTTACTACAGTTGTTTTCTCAAAAAAAGGGATCTAGAGTCCTATATTGGATTTTGATATTCCTTATGGTTTTCGAGATATCCCGTAAAACCATCGAAAATGAAGCACCCTGTACTGTTTTTATATAATATTTCTTGCATAGTTAAACTTACTCTTAGTACAAAAAACCGGATGTTTTTACCCCCTAAATTTGTTTTTACTTTTTTCGATGGAATTTTTAAAACAGTTCTTGTTATTGAAGATATGTTCTGTAGTTCGGCGGATTCATTTAATAAATGGTAATTGTTTGGGTACTCGCCAAAATTAAATTAAAAGTACCAAAAACCAAAAAAAATGTAAACAAGTAAAAATATAACTAAAAATTGCCGTTTCGGTGGCAAGTCTGCCACCGTTGTCAAGATAGATTGAATAAAAATAATAAAAAGAATATTAACTATTATTAAGGTTTTAAATTATATTTTTTAGTCTTTTTGTATGATATTCTGAGAACTCTTTGACATTAAATGTCAAATATGTTTGTTTGGTTATAGTGTCATAGTGACATACATATCTGGTTGCTGGTGTATTTATTGTTTGTATTACAAAAAGGTGAATAGTTATTTAATTTTTAGTCTTCCTGAAGATACTTCAGTATCAAGCAAAGGCAACCAAGTGTTATTTAAATAAATTGAAATTGATGCTATATCAATTATCTTTATTTAATAATATATACGCACTTTCTTTGACTTTTCGTTTTTAGAACAAGTTTCCTTTGCTAAAATGCTCGAAGCAAAGGAAATTTGTTCTAAAAAACGCAAAATCAAAGAAAGTGCGTATATATTATTAAATAAAGAGTTTCAGTTAATTTAAATAACACTTGGTTGCCTTTGCTTGATACTGAAGTATCTCCAGGAAGACTAAAAATTAACTAACTATTCACTATTTTTGTAATACAAACAATAAATACACCAGCAACCAGATATCTATGTCTATATGACACTATAACTAAACAAACATATTTGACATTTAATGTCAAAGAGTTCTCAGAATACAGATTAAAAAAAAAAATTAAACCTTAATAATAGTTAATTTTCATTTTTATTATTTGTATTCAATTTATCTTGACAACGGTGGCAGACTTGCCACCGAAACGTCAACTTTTAGTTATCTTTTTACTTGTTTATATTTTTTTGGTTTTTTGGTACTTTTAATTTAACTTTTGGCGTGTACCCAAACAATTACCATCCATTACAGTTCTTGTTGTTGTAAAGTGTGTTTTTAAAGTTTAATTCATAAATCCTAACATTAGAGACATTTTGCACCCCTTATTTTGCAATTCCGTTGTGGTTAACGTTATTCTGAGACTGCGCAGTAACGGCAAACATGATCCGTTATCGTTATTAACCATACCGGACTCCTTTAATTACGGATGAATACCGAAGAGCTTATTGTTATCGTTATCGTTATGGTTAAACTGCGTGGTTGCCAGATTGTAGAAATTTTAATATCAATTATTTAAAAGGTTAAAATTTTAATGCCGTATTATTTTAAAATATCATTTATACAAAGGCTCTAATTAGCGAAAAATCTATAGCAATAATTAAAATCAAATAGTGTTTAGAAATTAAAACGGACTTGCACTTTTACGGATATTCTAAATCAGTAATTAATTTAGATGTTACAATCTGGCACACTTGCTTTTTATTCTACTACCAAACCTAACCTTACTTTTTGTGTTTTGCTTATACTGTATTGTTTGCATCTACTTTAAAAACGAAATCAAGAGAAGGGTTTGCATATATTTAAATATCAATTTATATCTTATGAAGAATAAAAGTAAATACGGATTTTTCGTTAACTTTAAAATGGGTGAACCACAGGCAAAAATAACGTTATTGTGTCGAAAGCGTAGACGCAAGATATATTTCTTAAAAGAGGCTGCAAAATCTCTGTCTAAAACTGCTGCTATAATCGTTATGTTTAATAACGATAACCATAAAGGAGCCAAAAAACGTCTGTTATTTTTAAGAGGTGCAAAATGTCTCTATTAAACAAATGGGAATTAGTTATGTTTTACACTTACATAATGTATATCAACCCTTAGTTTTTAATAAGCTATCTTCCTTTTTTAAATTTCCTGATGAGTTATTTCACTTTCTTCAACTTTTACAGCAATTTATAATTTGATTTAAATAATGATTAAATCTTAAATAAATAATTGATTTAAATCGTAGCAACCCTAAATTCTAGCGTAAAACTTAAATTGGAAATAAAAGAGGGGAAATAATATGATTTTCCAATCACAGCTCCTCAAACTTATATCCTGCCTTCTGCCACTGGTTGCATACAATAAATATTTTGGCAAACTTAACGAATATTTTTAGGGAAGAGTTCATAGATTCGTTTCGTAATTTATAAACCACTCTCGATATTTTTAACACGCTTTTATTAGCTTGGGTTGTAACTATCTATCTATCTATCTATCTATCTATCTATCTATCTATGTAACGGAATCTTTGAGCCTAATTTTTACCAACTTCCAGCGATTCAATTTCTTTGAAACTTTGCACACGTATTAAGGACCGATGACAATGCAATAATTTAAAAACAGTATCCCGTTATCCTGATTAGGACCGCCAGGATAAATAAATTCCTTTACAGATCCTCTGTGTCTCTTGACAAAATGGCGAAGGAATTTTTTAGTGAATAAACTGGAGCATTTATTTTTAAAAACTAATTGATATATCAAACTAAAAAATGAAAAATAAATAATAGTTTAAAAACCAAAAACACGCTTTTATATGCAACCGAACTAAAAATTAGAAAATAATTTTTCATTACAAAGAGTTTGTCACTTCAGAATAAAAGCGTGGGGTGCTTAATATATTAAATGTTATAATTATTCTATTTGCAAATATCTATGAGGGAAAAGTTATGAAAAAATAGTAAAATGCACTCCACGCTTTTTACTCTGAAGTGACAAACTCTTTGTAATGAAAAATTATTTTCTAATTTTTAGTTCGGTTGCATATAAAAGCGTATTTTTTAGTTTTTTAAACTATTATTTATTTATTAAAAATAATTCCTAACTGCTTGTTTTTTTCCAGATAAAAGAAGATTTAGCTGATGCCATGATTGAATCCCCAGGCGGTAGAGAAGCTGGTAAGTTTATATATTTTTTTATAGTTTATAAAAGAGCCTTTTCTATAGTTAAATTTTAAATTAACAGTCTAAGTTATTATGATAAAGTTTTTTTTTAATTCTGTTAGTTGCACTTTTTGTCTCAATTTATTTTTTGGTTTTAAAAACTGTTGTATTTTAATTAATTTGTTTAGTTTTGGACCGTTATTGTATACGTTGTTTGAATACATTAGAAAAGAATAATTCCATGAAAATAAAAATCAATTATTAAGGAAAAGAAAAACGTTTACCTACCCGACATTTTTTTTACTTTTAATTAGGTTAATTATATTTTAAAACAAACATGTCACATGAAAAGGTAATCAAAACGTTTCTTAAGCATGTTTACGATGTCTTAATAATACTAATTGTATTATATAGGGTGGCCGCCAAGGTATCCGAGATATTTTGGATATGAATTCTACGACTAATTTTTTAGCAAAAGTGATTCTATCCATTTTGTCCGAATTTCTAAAGGTTCTTGAATTATAGGGGTTTGAAGTTGCCATGACATAAATTCTAGAATAATAAAAACATTGTTGCAACCAAAGTCGCGCAGGGTCGCGACATTCGGCCATATTGCTTTGACGTGTTATGACGTCACATCTCCCATTTTTCGGCCATGTTTTCAGTGCTGGAGATATACAGTTTATTGTATTAGTACAACAACCGTATACACAACAGTTTTTAATTATTATTAAGTTGTAAATTCTTTTACTTAATAAAAAAGATTTGAAATTACATATTTCAACAAATATCACTTTCAAAACAATGCAAAATGAAATGCTCAAATTCTAGACGCCACTGGATTGATCATCAGCTTTGATTTTACCCATTCTTGCCAACTTCTCTCCGTGAAGTGCCCTTCCTTGCGTCCCCGACCTCGAACCCCTAAAAGTTGAGCAACCTTATAAATGTAAACTAACTTTGGTTGCGACTAGTTTGCATGGGTGATTTAATAAGTTGCACCTTGAGTTGTAATAGTGGTTGTTTCTTCGTAAAATGTCATCATTGACAGCCGTTGGTTATTTTATTTTTTTGCATAATTTGTGTTAAAATCATACCCGTATTTTATTCCCATGGGGAATATGCGGATTGGATTTTCATGTATAAATATTTCAACGGTAGTAGGGTAGAGGTGGGGCTAGTTGAGCAATTTTTCACTTGATCGATTATAGCTCCTGAAAAATAAGTTCCTAATAAGTACTAATAGTGTCCATAGTAATTTCTTTCTAATAAGTCGAATTTAGGAGCTACATCTATTTTAATGTAGATAGTCAGGTATGCCCAACGTACCCCATAGGTATGGTAAGTTGAGCAAGGGTATGGGGCTAGTGGAGCACTAAGAAAGTATAGTCAAATCATGGCTTGAATGTTAGATACGTTTACAATAAAAATACATTTTGACAATTTGCTTTTTATACTTATATTTTTATAGTGACAAAACAACAAATCTCATTAATAAAACAGCAACGTACCTAGCTTAGCTTAACTATTGAATTTAATATCTATCAATTCATCTCTCGTTTTTTTAAACTTTTAAGCAGTTTTATTTTGCTTCTCTTGTAATGCCTTCTGTATCTGTTTAAATTGCAGCTTTTCTTGGACCAGCCTTTGGGTATGGTCGAACTATTTTCAGAGAAAATTTATAAGTTAGATAGGTCAGCTCGTTTTTTTTTTTTGTTGCTTGTATAAAGTTCGGGTTGCAGCCTTTTTTAAATCTTGAGGAAACTTTAGTAGTCTTACTGTTATAAGTCCGTATCCTAAAAAATAAAAAAGATAAAACATTTTATACTTATAACTGTGGGGTTAGTTGGGCAACTGTAGCTCAACTAACCCCAACATGAAATTTTAAAGAAAAATGTAAATTTATTAAAAACCGGTTAGAATTATATCCAAAATCTTTATACATATTAAATCTGCAATAAATTTACTATACTACTAAGATTAACATTTACCTGATTGAGAACGGAATACATTTAACTATTACAGATAAAATTTTCCGGCTTGCAATTATTTTACTTTTTAATCACAAAATAAACAATGCGCACGGATACTTTCTCGATCGCCGCGTCACTACTAGTGGTCGCACAATGAGTTCCCTCGCGCAACCCCTTCTTTACGCTATTTGATGCTTTCGCGTGCGGTCGATAGTTTTTAGAAATATTTTGCTGCCCAACTTACCTCTATGCTTAACTAGCCCCGCCCTACCCTACCACGGGCTCAGTTAGGGAATATTAACGATAATACTCAAACCGCCGTTTTTATTAAAATAAATCGCATTTTCTCTTACGATTCAAACTTCAAAGCCAAATAATTCAAGAACATTATTGCTTAAAATTAGTCATAGAATTTATATCCGAATTATCTCGGATACCTCGGCGGCCAACCTGTATTATTTATTTACAAAGATTGTGCCTTGGACACCCTCTTCAAACATTTTGGTTACTTTCTAAAATTTAATACTTTTTTACAGCACAAAAAATAAGTACTAGGTGTCCCATTTTAGTTGTAACTGCGGGGTATCTTATTTAAAGATAGAATCTTAGTGGTTTTTCTCGAACCTGAGCAACTTTTTCGTGAAACAAAACATGCCGCAAACAAAGCCGTCATAGGCTTCTTAGGCCCAATGTACAAAGCAGGTTTACATTTACAGGGTTTTCCATTAAAGAAAGAAGCAAACAGGGGTAATATTTTAAAAACAATAATATTTAGTTAAATTTTGACTACGCCATTGCATTCTACGTAAAAGTTATGTTATAATCAGTTTTTACCTCTTTGATAACTTGGCATTTAGCTAACATACAAGGGGTAGCTAAATATGCAATATATTAATATATATATATCTCCCCCAGCTTAGGAACTAAGAGAGCTTTGACGTGAAGCATGCTTCGTTTACAAAAAGTAGCTCAGGCTTGCAGAAACTGCAAGATTCTATCCCTAAGAATAACTGGAGATATTCAGCAACTGCAGCCCAAAGGAGACACTTGCAGTACATAGGACATGGTATTAGTGGTTTGTTCCTACAACACGAAAACCGTTTGGCAACCGTCGCTCATGTAGGGAGATAAAACTGTCGGATTTGTCTCGGCGCATGCTTGACAGTTTGCAAACGTTTCTTTAATTGCCGTCTCACACTTGCAAGAACACCGGACCGAAAACGACGTAAATTCCTCCACGTCTGCGCTTGTATCTGAGTGGTGGGAGCTGCACGGCGAATTGTTGCAATTTTGACGGCTTCAGATTGTATCAGCAAATGCAAAGAATCTGAAAGTACCAATACATTTTTAATGTATAAAGTTTTTTGAAAATGCCACTATTACCCATTTCCGATAGAAATTTTAAACTGTTTACGTTCCTAACACAGTTAACCAAGATTTCGCTTACCTTAACAAAAGTTAGTTTTCCTGATTTTACCAGTTAAATATTCATTTTGGTTGTGGTATAATCACCCAAAAGAATTAGCCAATAGGCGCCACTAATATACTTATCTTATAACACTAGTTACTGCCATGCGACTATATGTATGCTTTTTCAGCAAAATTAAATGAGTATTAATATTCTTTTGAAAGTAATGCTACAATTGGAACAAACCATTAAATTTGATTAAAGATATAAACATGAGGAGGCTGCAGAGACGTTAAATGAGTAAAACGCGATTCCGTTGCCGTTCTTTAAATATTTGTTTGAGAAAAGGTTGATATTGAAAAAGCTCTTAAATGATCCAAAGATTATCGGAAAGTTGGTTACGTTTACGGTTTTGTAATTTTGGGAAATTTAATGTGTTAATTATTACCATTACCAAAATCAATTAACTTTCCGATAATCTTTGGATCATTTTAAGAAACTTTTCTATGTACAACTTTTTCTCAAACAAATATTTAAAAACGGCAGCGAATCGCGTTTTAGCTAATTTAACGTGCACGGCATCCTTTAAGATACGAAAACTACAAAGTGTTTTTATTAAAATTTCCAACAAGACTTTAAATAATTATTTTCTTTCAAAAATGCAATGGCATTTAATAGAAATGATTAAGATAAATTAAAACCAATAAAAATAATGTTTTTGCATTGACTCTTCTAAAAATCTTAGTGTTTAAATTATTTTTATTTGAAAATTAAAAAAAACAAGAATAATTATTATTAAAAAACTATTACTTGTACAAGGATATTTTAAGTTTGTACTTTTCTTTAATACGTATTAAATGCAAGAATTTTTTTTTATAAAATTATGTCGGAAAATGCTTTCTTTCCGAGATACAGGGTATTAAAGTTTTAAGAAAAAAAACTTTTTTTCTCATAACTTTTCTACCAGTCCAGATATTTTCACAAGTTTTGGACACTTTTCTTTGACCATTACATATTACATTTTCAAAAGTTTTTAAATTTTTTCCATGGGCGATCGAAAAGAAGATTTGTTTTGAATTTTTTATAGAAAAAATATACATTGCTTTTTTTTGAATCAATATTATTTTTATAAAACTCATTTACTTTTCCTTTAAAAATTTTTGTACTATGAACGGTTTTTGTTTAACAAATAAGCCATTTTGATGCATGGCCAAATGCTAAAATCTGGATTTAATTGTTAGGTAACAACTTGTTAATGAAATTACTTTAAAATTGAGTACTTAAGTATTTAAACCTTACTTTAATACAAATTAAACTAAAACGAATTTTAAACATATATCCGTCGTCCGGAAAACATAGAGGCCAAATTACCCCAAAATAAATGAGTGTTTCAAAATAATATTGATTCAAAGAAAAGCAGAGACGTATAGTAAGAAAATTTTAAAAAGCGCACATTCGGTACCCTTGAAAATAATACAACAAAACATAAAAAGCGCCGCCTGCAACGGGACTTATTTTATACAAGGCGTCGCTATCCTTTACAGCGACGCGCCGATACACTATGGGATAGAAATCCATTATTTTGGCCAAAAGGCAACTTTGTAAATTTTACTGGGTCATGCTGTTGTATTTCAAAAGTAGATACTCCCAAACCACATGCACGCAAAATTATAAAAGGATATGACGACTATCTTATTGGGGTAATAATGAGCTTAAAAATGTATTATAAGTAAACATAGATATACAACACTCAATCTACTTAGTCTATTATTAGCCTGTTTACTAAAAAAAGTAAAAGAGCTTAAATAATAAGAGCTATTGCCAGTGCTTCCGATGCAGTCGTCGCGGAGGTCTCCTACTTTTGTCAAAGATTTTTTTTTACCTTTTTCTTAGCCAGTTTGCGTACTTACAACTGCCTCTCCTATATGCTACTTCTGAGTGTAGTGACAGATACAAGATTTTTTTATAATTTCACTAAGGTTTTCCATCTTAAAATTTAATATGTTTTGTTCCTACATTCTGTATATCCTAAAAGATAAAAGCATTCTGGGATGAAAGATATGGATTCTACAGAATCTACCTCGACAAAACAGTGTTTTTTATTTATTTTTATACGTTAAAAATACAAAGTTGGGAAGATGTATTCTATTACAAGCTTCTAAGAATAATTTGTAATTTATTTTTCAGACTTGGATGGTCATATTTCCGGAAACTAACTGAGATAGACATCATCAACGATGTACGTATTTGCAAGCATTTCTTAAAGATTTTTTTGGCGGCGATATAATATTCAGGTATTCCATTTTAAAAATCATTACCCATTGTCGTACCCTGTATACAATGAGATAATAACATCAGATTACTGATTAGAATACTACCGAATTAACCAAACAAGTGACATTTGTTTATTTTGTACAAAAAACTTTAATAATTATAAAAAAATTTCAATATTTTTCCAGTAAAAAGCACCTCATTTTAAGTTAGATTATTAGAAATTAATCTCTATCCCATAGTGCGATGACCAGCTGCATCAACCGGCATATCGGCAGAGAAATATAGCAAAGGCGGCCGCGAAGACAAGCATGCCGATTTATTCGCTTTAAACTTTTTGTGATTTTTTTTCTTATCAAAGAACACCGAATTTACATTTTTAAACTGTTCCTTCTATACTATTTTTTCCTTCAAAAATTCATTACAAATCTTGTTCGAACGCCACTGTTTTATTTTTTTTTTTAATTTATACAGTAAAAATGTTATGTAATGGTCCAAAGAAGTGTACCAAATTTTGTGGAAGTATTTTGAGTGGTAGAAAAGTTATGATAAAACAGGAGGCATTTTTCTTAAAACTTTAAAAAACCATGTATCTCGGAAAAAAGCGTTTTCGGGCATAACTTTAATTAAAAATGTTCGTATTTTCTTGCATTTTATACAGTGTTAAAAGAAAGTATTGTCTTAAAAATAACCCTGTATATTTTTAATATTTTGGTCTCTTAACTCTTGATATTGTGTAGAAAATCTATCATTATTCGCTCGAAAATATCTCGTGTATTTCAAATCTTAATTTTTATCTTGTAGAAAATCTATCTTTGTTAGCGTAGATATTTTCATCATCGCGTTTAAAAATAATTTTAAATTTAGTTTCATTGAAATCGACCCAGTCAGTGCGCCATTTAGAGTTTTTGAATAAGTTTAAAATCTCTTTGTACAGGGTGTCCCATTTTGGTTTGTCCCTTATGGGAAACTTGGAAACCATAAGAGATATTAAAAACTGGATACCCCATCGTCGAGCTCTTTTTTTGGAGAAAACATTTAATGGTAAAAACAGATCATCGCGCTATCGCGAAAGCGTTTCAGAGATACAGGGTGATTCGCGATTTTTTCACTTTTGAAAGCTAGCTCTTAAAAAACAGATAGAAGCCGCATAGCGTCTTTGGAGTCACGCCATTGAAGATTTTTCCAATATTTGACGTAAAAAAATTTATTAAAAACCACCTACTATGATATATTATTTTAATCAAAGAAAACAAGCAATTTAATTACCTGATCATTTATAGTCTTAATAAAAAATGTTTGGCATACAAAAGATAACTCAAAATTTTTTTGGCTACGCCACTGAATTCTAGGAAAAAGTGTCTTTATAATGTGCAATTAGTTTTCATCTGCTTTGGATCATTTTAAGATTTCTTATGTACAACTTTCCCAAATATTTAAAAAAACGGCAGCGAATCGCGTTTTAGTAATTTAACGTGCTACGGCATCTCTTAAAAACGATGTTTTTTTAAAAAGATATCTGTTGCCTTTAGGCCCCAAGATTTTCTTAACATTTCACCATCACGTACCCAGCTTTATAAGATGGAAATAAAAAACAATCGCTCGAAAATATCTCGCAGATAATCTTACTTTATCTTGGGTTTATTGCACACCATAGCATTTTTCATTTTTACCTTTTTTGTTTCTTGACCACTGATCCAGTATTAAACTTTTAATATTTTAACATTAGCTCCTAACGTTATCAGCATTAATGCCAGAAAAACTCGTAACTTTTTGAAATTGTATATATTATTTTATAAGTTCGTTATTCCTTTTTATCGCATAGCGGAGCTTAGGCATTTTTGTTTTTGGCACTTTAAGCCCTGAGTTTAAGCCTATTATGTAACTAAAAAGAGTTTATGTGAAAATAGGAATATCCTTGTATACCTACAGTGCTAATGGAAAAGCTTTATTTAAAAAAAATGTTTTTTAAGAGGATGCCGTACACGTTAGAATCGGAGCCAAAACGCGATTCGCTGCCGTTTTTAAATATTTGTGAGAGAAAAGTTTGTACATTGAAAAAGTTTCTAAAATGATCCAAAGATTATCGGATGTTAATTTGATTTTGCTATTATGGTGGCCAATTAACACATTTAAATTTCCCAAAATTACTAGGAAACCGTAAAAATAACCCAGTCATCCGATAATCTTTGGATCATTTCAAGAAACTTTGTCAATGTACAACTTTTTTCTCAAAAAAAAAAAAAAAATGTGCTCCTGAACTTGCAACCTATTTTAACCAGGTCTCTCGAATTTCTTATGACACGGGTATATTTGCAAGACAGCTGGAGAGCTGCACGATGTCCAGCCTATTCCCAAGAAAGGATCTAGAAATCTCTTTCCATCCACGTATAGACCCATTTCACTCCTCTCAATGTAACATGAAAGTAATGGAGAAATCCATTAATCCCATGCAAATTCTTAGGCACATAGAAAACATCAAAATTTTACATGCACAGGCAATACGGATTTCGTCACAAGAGATCTACAGCAGATCTTCTTTCCTTCGATTCACACAACTGGAACAAGTCTCTTGAGTTTCTAGGTGAGTCCCAGATCGTTGCTCTTGATATATCTAAAGCTTTCGACCAAGTCTGGCATGACGCACTTCTTAATAAACTTCCCTCCTACGGTCTTCCAACTAAACTCTGCTCTGGCTCTCCAGTTATCTTTCTAATCGACGTATATCAGTCATTGTTGATGGCCACTCTTCAAGCTTTCACGAAATTAATGCTGGAGTGCCTCAGGGTTCAGTACTAGCACCAACTTTGTTTCTTCTTCACATCAACGACCTTCTTTCTTCCACAACCAATCCCATTCATAGTTGTGCTGACGATAGTACCCTTCACTCCACTTTTCAGGTTCCTAAACCAATCTCTCAACCCGACTTGGAAAGCAAACGCAGGGCGATGCAGATATCTCTTTCACAGGATCTCAATTTGATATTGGATTGGGGCGCCAAAAATCTCGTTCAATTTAATGCATCCAAAACACAATCGTGTTCCTTGTCGCGAAAAAAATCATCAAACACTCTATCCTTTGCTTACGAGTGGCCAGGTTTTGCAGAACGGCGACATCATTTAACCTTGTGGGCATCACATTTGAGAATAACCTCAACTGGCATAAACACATTGTACTCTATAGCCACTGCGACTTCAAAAAAGCTTGGATTTCTTTTCCGAGCCAAAAAGTATTTTTCTCCTTCCAAATTCATACACTTTGTATGTGTCCCAACTCGACCCTCTCTGGAATATTGTTCTCATGTCTGGGGAATGGCATCCCCTACAACCCTCAGCATTCTTGATGCCATTCAAAGAAGGGCTGTTCGTCTTATTAATGATCCTTTACATTTACTCAAAGACTTCCTTCTCTTGTCCATCGTCGAGCTGTGGGAGATCTGTCGCTCTTCTATAGATACTTTTGCGGCTTCTGACCTGTCCAGTACTCGTCCCTCCTCTTGCAGTTCCCAACAGAGAAACTCCGTGGTGCCGCGCGTATGCATCCCCATACAGTTCACTTGACAGGCCCCCCGAACTTCCCATTTCGTTCGTTCTTTTATCCCTAGAGTTTCTAGACTGTGGAACCTGCTGCCAGCGGAGGTCTTCCCCCAAATCTTCAAGTTTTAGTCCCGTAGTTAACAAACTCCCTCTTACTCGCTTAAGACACCCACGGTGCGTTAGTATTTAGGCTTTCAGCCTTCGTGGATTCTCCAAAGATAAAAAAATATTAAAAACGGCAGCGAATCGCGTTTTAGCTCAATTTAACGTGTACGGCATCCTCTTAAATGAAAGAGCTCACAGATATTTTGACTAACCTGCAATGTAAAATTTTGTGTATGATTAATTTAATAAAAGTTCAATAAGAAAATCAACATTTGGCAGGGTTGGACGCGGTTTGCAAACTGTTTTATTTCTTCTAAAATTTTTCGACCCTTTCAAAAAATGGGACATTTTCTATATATTATTTTTATGACGAAAAACTATTTATGCCAGAAATTTTAAGTAATAATTGTAGATTAAAGCCAAGTGTTATAACAAATAGTACTTTGCAGTACTTATTGGCTTTTCTAAAATTTCCCTATCTTAGTTTGAAAGAAAAGGGATATTAATGGTTCGCAATCAAAATATAAGCGATTTTTAGGCGAAAATTAGTACTTTTCACCGTATTCTAAGTATTGTAGAAAGGTTTGTGAAAGGCTATTAAATGGCCTAATAAATTGTTGCAAAGTTTTTACTTTTTATTTTTTTTTTTTATTAAAGCGAATATTTACAATCTCTACACTTTCAAAAGTATTTACTTCAGCTCCTCTCTAACTATGGTAACAATATTTTTATTATACATACAGGGTGTTCATTTAAAAACTTTCCACTCAAGTTATCTTCGAAACGAGACAGGTTTGAGAAAATCGCCGAAACACGTCAAGATATTTATTGAGGGGGAACGTTTTACAAAGACTGGACGGCGCCCCCTTTAACCCTTAACCACCAGGGCCACCACCCCAAAATTCTTAAATGAGAAGGCGGGTCGAGTGATACATCATTTTAAAGCTCCTGACGAGTACTTTATAACCCTAGAATATGAAGTCAATATCTTCACCTATTACAAAATGGCGGTACTTTAAAAATTACCTAAATACCTGATTTAACTCGTCAGGAGCTTTAAAATGATGTATCACTCGACCCGCCTTCTCATTTAGTAATTTTGGGGTGGTGGCCTGGTGGTTAAGGGGTTAAAGGGGCGTGTCCAATTTTTTGTAAAAACGTTCCCCTTCAATAAATATCTTGACGTGTTTCGGCGATTTTCTCAAATCTGTCTCGTTTCGAAGATAACTTGAGTGGAAAGTTTTCAAATGAACACCCTGTATAATATATTCTATCCTATTTTTTTAAATAAAATTTGAGAGTTTGAAGCTTAATAAAAATAGTTTTGCAACTTCATACCTTATTTGTGTATTCAGTATTAATATTGTTATCACATCTTTTACAAAATTTTAGCCCCTAGCTATCCCGTGCAGGTAACTCAAGGTGAGCTGCCAATCCTTCCACTATTAGGGAAGAATTTATTTTAAAGTTACGTGTTTTTTAATTTGTAGTGATATTTAAAAAAAAGGCATTATCTTCGAAACCATAAAAATATGTTTTTTAAAAAGAGCTGTTACTACACTCTTATGCCCAAATTCAAGAAATATAGTGAGTCAATTTCTGTTCTCTAATTATTTGAGTATTCTCAAAACATTTTCTATTTCACAATTTATGAAACTCAACATTAAATAGTTTTACTAAACCTATCGTCCAAGCTCTTTTAGGCTAAGGAAATCATGTTACTGGCCTTCAGAATGTCATTTACGTCAACAACTAAAAATTAGATTTCTTAAATAACACCGGCACCAAAAAAAAAAAAAAGTAATCTGTACTTTTGATCAGACCAACTTTTTTATATGTTTTTTGGTGCCCTGAATTCAAATCCGTAGTCCGATTTGCGCCATCAGGCTTGAGTTTGAGGTCCTGTGAAAAATACCACTTGGATTTTCAATACGCGCATTTAGTGTGACGTCACACGACGTTGACGTTTTTCACCCCTCAAGAACATACCTATTAGAGGCAAGCAGTCTTGCCGCTTAGCTGTGTAAACAATCTGCGTACTTAAAGAGCAACAAACTTTAGCTCACTACATAATCATGGTGGGTCCAGCAGGACCAAAAGCGATAGATAATACTTTTTGTCATATTTTTTTTTTCTCATTAGCTTTTCGCTTATCTGCTATAAAGGCTGACTCTAGGGGGTATATTTTTAAGGCTTTTGAATGTGAATCCCAAACAAACCCCTTTAACCCCTCGCTTCTCACCATAAAAAAACAAAAGGTTTCTATGGAAAATATACTTTATTTTTTTCATTTTTGTTTGCATAAGTGGCACTATTTAAGATATTTTATATTAGTTTTATCCAAAATGGAATACGAGGAAACCTTTCTGGCATTAATATCATGATTGAAGTTCGTAAAAATTATACTTTTGTTTACATGTTAGGTTAGGTGAATTAATATCACAAATAGTCACGAAAATTTAGAGTCACAATGTCACAAATAGCCGACACTAGTCACAAACACTTTAAAACACTCACAAAACACGTCGCGTTATTTTAACTTTCATCATGAATTCCCATAATAAAAATCTTGTTTGGATTCCTTGCCTGCGTCGTGACGTCAGAACTAAATGCGCGTATTTTTAGCGTGTTTTCTAGTTCATACGGACGCGAAGAAGCGAATTGCGTAAACGCGAATTTCATTCTCATTGGTCAATTTCACATAAAATCAGAGGCGGGTAATTCAAAATGTTGATAGTTTAAAGATGTTGCGAATTCGCAAAATTTAAAATCTAGTGGGCGGGAAACTTGAGATCATTTTAATTTCTGGCGAATATTCGCGTGCGCACATGCGTAGAAACAAGAGGTTATTTGTCATATGTCATTTCAAAAACAATTTTGTTATTGTTATTTTTATGTCATTCTATTAGCTGTTTGGAACGTTATTTTTTGTTCATTTTCTTAAGTATTTTGTGTTTTTGATTTGAATTTATATTAACTTTTCTAGCCCTTTTCATTTATAACAAATTTTCAGCGTTTCTACGTCTTAGTTGCTAAATAAGTGTGCTATATTCTTTATTCATCACACACACAGATAAATGTTATATTATTAAAGGGAAAAACAAAGAGAATCTCTAAAGAAGTCAAGAGTAGCGTCACCACCGAAATAAAAACAATATAGAAATTTGTAGGTTATGTTGTTGCCTAGAATTTCGGCAAATTTCAGCAGCTATATGAACATGACAAAAATCGCGAATTTTTTGGCCAAATATTTGCTTGGCAATTCGCATTTCGCGTGTCTGTATGAACTAAGCTTGTGTTTTTATCGTAGTTTATTTAAAACCTAAGCTTGATGGAGCAAAGCGGACCCCGAATTCGAATTCAGGACTTAAAAAAAAGAGAGTTGGTCTGGTCAAAAAGTACTAATAATTTTTTGTGTGTCGGTGTTAATAAATTAAACATAAGTTTTAAATATATATAGTTTATTAAAATTTAAAACTAATAAAAAAAAATTAAACTAATGTAATTTAAAAGAAATAAAGTTTGTTTTACTCAGATAACGAATGTTTCTGTGATTTTTCGCTGTTTTGGCAGTTCTTAAGCTTTCTTCATATTATATTTCAAAATAAGTATGCACTAATGTACAAACCTACATTTTTACCGTTATCGCTTGAAAAAAAAGTATTTATTATAAATAAACAAGTTTGCATATTTGAATTTAAAAAATAATAATAATTTTCAATATTATCAAAAATAACGGTACTTTTCTCTCGAGTAAAATTAATATTAATATTATTAAAGTTACCTTTATATACCACTAAAAACATCAATATCTGTTGATTGCATTTCACGTTTAAGACTATGCAAAACTTATTATAAAGAATATATTTTTTTTTCGTAAAATTAATAAGAGAATAGTTTTCCATGTGGTGCAAACTTAAGTAGGCACACTGTATATAGAATTTTGTCAGCCAAGAGAAATTATTATAAACAAGTTACCTAACAGCCTTATAATTTACCTTAGCATGTGGCATGTTTGTGGGCCTCTAGCAAATTCCCCTCACTTCACTAGTAAAAAATACACAAAAAGTTTGCAAAAAATATCAGTAACCTGCCATTGGCTTTTTCTGTCCAGGTGGAAGGTGCGTGCTCGTGTCTGTGAAATCCCAACCGCCGCCACAACGTGCGACGACAGCGCCCCCACCCATCGCAAAAGTTGTCAACCCCTTAGGCCACTGTCGTTACTGTGCAATCTGACGACGACAATGACGTTGTCGTCCCTGAAGATATTGTCATATACGAAAACTGCGACGAAACGTTGTTTAGACCTTTGGTCACGCCTAAAGCATTGGCGTATTGTAGAAGTAGCAAGGCTGACAGCGGAAATATCATGATGCAGAGTCTACGAGGTGACACCGAGGTCACAGTGAGGGTAATGGATAAGGGTGAACTCCATTCAGGACAACCGAGTTCATGGGAGGATCCCATGTGTCAGGACATCAAAAACAATACCAAAGTTATAGTTAAAGAGGGTGAAGTGCGCGATTTAATGGTGCAAAAGAAATTAGAGACGTGTATGTAGGTAAAACCGAGAACAAAAAGGCTAAAGGAAAAAATAAAGGACAGAATGAAGAAGCAGTAGTCAGCAGCAGTGGAGTTAAAGAGATTGATGACAAAAATTTGACCAAACAAGGTAGCAATTCGGGTGATGTTAAGACTAAAAGATATCTTCCAAGGAAACAGAACAGACCACTAAAAACAAAGTGACTAAATCTGAAAACGCACGTTCCAAAGAAGCTTCTGATAGTGAATCGACCAAAATCACCGTTGGTGGTAATAAAAAGACCCAAAGCGCGCATAGTAAATCTAGAAAAACTATAGACACTGAATCTGCACAAAAGTCAATCACTACAACAGATGATTCTCAAAAAACAAGCTCCAGACAATATGATAGCGATTCCAGAAGCAGTTCCGAACGAGAATCATCACAATCTAACCAGAGATCTAGTTTAAAAAGTAAAATAGAAAAGAAAGTAGATAATATTGAGCCATCTGACTTCAAGGAAACTTCTTATGGACTGGTAAACCCTCTTTATAGTGCTCTGGAAGACTATCAACTAAGTGAAAGAGTGGACACTGCCCAAAAACTAAAATAACCCCTGAAGAACCTGCCAGTTTTACCATATCAAAAGCTGTAAAAAATCCAAGAACTCTAATAAGAAAAAATGTTGCAGAAGATGTAACAGATGACTCTTCATGTAAAGTAGTCTCGGAAGTGGTGTCTGATATTAAAGAACTAGAACAAGAGCTTGATTGTGATTCATTTAGGACTCAAACTACTAAAGCTTTAGATAGATCCAAAAGAAAGGCGGGTACTAAGAATTATTCTAGTTTTCTCAGTAAACAAGAAAATGAAGATAAACCTTCGATGACGCCTAGCAGTCTTCTAAAAGATTTAGATGCTGTTGAGGTGATCTCTTTCCCAGCTCTCGATAGTAAATTAGTTAACCCAGATTTTCCTCCATTAGAAGAAAATTTCTTTTCACTAGAAAATCTGGCGAAAACTGAAAAGTTCGAAGATGCACAGGACTGTGGACTTCCTCTAGAACCAATAGAATCCTTTTTTAGCGAGGAACCCCGTAAGAATTGTGTGAATACCGATGAAGATGCTAAATTACTTAAAATCGAATCAAACAGTGAACTAGCATCATCTGATACAGTTAGCACATCAGAGGATAATATTTTTGATGAGCAAAAAGACGACAAATACAAGAAAAAGGTGTCTTCGAAGAAACCCAGAAAGCCGAAAGCAAAGTTGGGAGTGAAAATAGGCGTTGGTGGTAAAGAAGATAGTCCTGAGAGGGCTGTAGTTACGGAGAAATCTTACAGCGAAGTTTCAGCGGAAATCACGTTGCCAACACCAAAAGAAGTTGGAGTAGCATCGCTGCTGCTCCTGTAAAACCACTTGAAACAGCCAAAAATGATCCATGGTGTAGCAACAATAACAATAATGAACCCACAGATCCTGTAGAAAGTTATACAATAACATTATCCAAAAAGCCATTCTCCACAGTTACCACGGAGAAGTTACTTGACATAGACACACCAGAAGAGCGTAGAGAGCTCGCCACCGTTATAACAGAAAATTTGCTTGACATTGACAGATCAGACCGGTTGTCAAGCGTTGACAAGCGGTCGGAGCTGTCAGGTTATTCGCCTGATTTACTTAAACTTTCCGACAAGTCATCTGATGACGAGAAAAACGAATCGGGCAGTTCGCCCGTTGAAACGACTACGGAAAGTTCTGATGAAGGAAAGGCGGTCGAAACTGTGATTGATATTACTGAAGAAAAAACCAACAATGTGACCAGCGCGATTGTAAAGCCGAGTGCAAAAAGAAGAGTAAAAAAGAAAAAGAAGTAATTTATGGGGATGATTTTAACCTTTTTTTTTAAATCTTGTTAATTTAGGCATTAAGTGTAGGTATAACTTTGTATATATGTATTTGTTTTTTTATTAGTGCTTACTGTACACGGTTAGTAAAAAGTACCACAAGTTTTAAATATGTTTAAAATTGCTAAAACGGCATTTACAAACTTTGGTATGTGGGATCTTTTGGGCATGTGGAACTAAACAGCAATACTGTTACCAGATTTTAATGAAAATGCGGTGTTGTCATATTTTCACAACTGGTAAAGATACAGTGTTGAAAAGTTAGAATATTACTTATTTGGAAAAGGCCACTTTAACGTAATCAAAATAAAGGGATTATTTAGTAAAAATAAATAAATAAATAAAATATGTAGCACAGTACTGACAAATCTAGCAACGAAGAAGGCATCGCTGGTTAATTCTACATGCCCAAAACGTTGCCGATTAAAAAGTTTGTGAATGAACTTTAGCGTTAAGTTGCGGAACTTTTTACTACCCACTGTATATTTTTTTAATTTGTTTTCGTAGATTATTTTTTTAGAATCCACTTAATTTGAAATTATATTAATATCTTGGAATCATAGGAGAGGCAGATTTACATCAAAAAGCTGTTATTAAATGCTAGTTGAATAATATTTTAATTCCCAAAGCTCAACCTCTCTTTTGATTAAGTTATTTGAGAAGCTCTCAAAATATTTTAAAAATGAATACTTTAAAAATTAAAAATAAAAATACAAAATTGTCGGGCAGCTACTACAAAAATAGCTCTTTCTTTTAGGTTTTGTCATTTGTAACAAAAGTCGATACAAACTTTACAAAAAAAAAAAGAAACTGTATTAGTTTTTAAAAATTGCAGCTTATTTTCCTAAATATAATAGTAAAGGGTGTTTTTTAACGATTATATAACTTTAATCTATAAAAATATGAAAGTAAATATATTGTGATCGAAAACATTATGCTATGTAAAAGAACAACTTATTACATTAACGTTTAAAAATTATTTGCGGCATGTGGCCACCGCGGCAGTCTACCAGATAGGCTATTCTTTTGGTCCAATTTTGAGTGACTTTTTCGAGTATTTCCGGTCGTATATCATAAATAACACGAGTAATGTTGGCTTCTAAGACTTCTATCGTTGCTGGTTTATCAGCATACACTAATGACTTGACGTAGCCCCATAGAAAATAATCTAGGGGCGTCACATCACAGGATCTGGGTGGATAGGTAACAGGTCCATTTCTCGAAATTAATTTGTCGCCAAATCTTGTTTGCAACAAGGCGATAGTTTCGTTCGCCGTGTGGCATGTAGCACCATCCTGTTGCATCCACATCTCGTCTGGATCAATATCATCCATATTTTGAAACAAATATTCATGAATCATGGTCCGGTAACGTTCTCCATTGACCGTAACGTTCTGTCCAGCCTCATTTAAAAAAATAAGGTACGATGATCCCATTAGCATGTAAACCACACCACACGGTCACTTTTTCTGAATGTAATGGAGTCTGTTGGATTTCCTGTGGATTAGCATCACACCATATCCGGCAATTTTGTTTATTCACAAATCCAGAAAGCCAAAAATGAGCCTCGTCGCTAAAGCAGAATCTTACGATAAAACAACGGGTCACCTTCCAGCTGTCCTAATGCCCAGTTAGCGAAACGACGACGCAAGCCATGATCTTGCGGCTTTAATTCTTGCACCAGTTGGATCTTATAGGGGTATAGATCAAGAACTTTTCGCAAAATTTGCCAGGTAGTTGACGGACAGAGCCCAACTTGTTGCGACCGACGACGAATGGATAACTTTGGATTCTCTTCCACACTTTCACGCACAGCGGCAATATTTCTTTCATTACGCACATTCCTTCGACGTAGTGATGTTTTCACATCGTGTAAAGAGTACGTGGTACGAAATCTATCCACAGTACGACGAATTAGTAACTCAGATGGACGATCGTGTGGCCCATAAAATTCACGAAGTCTTCTATGAGTCTAGCGAACTGATGACTGATTTTCAAAGTAAATTTGGATAATTTGGTAACGTTGGTCAAGCGTAAGTTTATTCATGATGATTTGCCAAA
This sequence comes from Listronotus bonariensis, assembly GCA_014170235.1. Classification (NCBI taxonomy): domain Eukaryota; kingdom Metazoa; phylum Arthropoda; class Insecta; order Coleoptera; family Curculionidae; genus Listronotus; species Listronotus bonariensis. Next base: position 98,093 of record JACEGR010002081.1, on the reverse strand, counting down.
GTATACTGAAAATAAATTTTATGAACAGTGTCAGATTGACAGTTAAGTCTGACAGTTGTTGCCATGGTAAAGTTCTATCCAACCTAAAAACACCCTTTATTAATCTTCTTTATAAGCTGAGCTAATTTTATAACGTCCAAGATTTTAATATAGAATTAAATTATAATATAATTTCTTTTATCGACACAAAACTCTTTTAAGCATATTATAAAAATGACATAAAAATTTTAAAAGAAAAAAACTAAAACGGTATTAGGTATAGTATGTTCTTGAAGGTATTAGTTTTAGTATTATGACCACAAAAATAGTAAAATGATATGTAATAATATTTAAAAAAAAGAAGCAAAATATAAGACTTATGATGTAAAATTAGAAAAAAAAATATATTAGTTTGGGGGATTCGGAATATTTTTGGTGTATTATGTGCTTCTTTAACTAATTTAATTTTAAGCATAACAAAAAAATTATAACAATTAAAAAGTTGGTATTGTTTTTAATATTGTCAGCTTCGAATATTATATAGTGTTTTAAAATGTAGTACACATATTTAGGACTTTATACAGGGTGATTCAAAAATCGATCACGAAACTTAAGGGAGTGATTCTACTTGACAAAATAAGGGTAGAGCTTTATATAATTTTTTTCAAAATGTCATTCGTTTTCGAGTTGCAATCCGTCAAAGTTCAAGTTTTATTTTGAGTTTTTCGCCATATTGCATTTATTTTTTAACCACTCCAGTTGATTTTGGCACACAAATTAAGCTTTGCAGATTCTAAAATTTTCAGACAAAAGTACTTTTTTAAATACCGCCAAATCTTAAAATTTATTTACATCATAACTTTTTATTTTGACAGATATCGCAAAGCTGGTGGCACCATTTTATAGACAATCAAAAACTTAAAAAATAAGGTACTCTTTATTAAAGTCGATAAACCTCACCGTTTAGGCACCAATAGACATCAAAGTTTTCATCAATTTCAATCAAATTACCTACATACATACAGGGTGTCCAGTAACTCAACCGACAAACTTTGCGGGGTGATTCTACAACAGAAAATAAGAAAAAAACTTTATATAAACATATGTCCTAAACGTCTTAGTTTTTGAACTACGGGGTGCTAAAAATTAAAAAAAAAGTTTTTTTAATATTTAACACACCGTAGTTCAAAAACTAAGACGTTTAGGACATATGTTTATATGAAGTTTTTTCTTATTTTCTGTTGTAGAATTTCTATCGACTTTAATAAAGAGTACCTTATTTTTTAAGTTTTTGATTGTCTATAAAATGGCGCCCCCAGCTTTGCGATATCTGTCAAAATAAAAAAGTTATGATGTAAATAAATTTTAAGTTTTAGGCAAAGTGCCCTCTGGCGGTATTTAAATAAAGTACTTTTGTCTTAAAATTTTAAAATCTGCAAAGCTCGATTTGTGTGCCAAATATCAACTGGATTGGTTAAAAAATAAATGCAATATGGCGAAATAACCAAAATAAAAATTGAACTTAGACGGCTTGCAACTCGAAAACGAATGACATTTGAAAAAATATATATAAAGCTCTACCCTTATTTTGTCAAGTAGAATCACCCTGTTAAGTTTCGTAATCGATTTTTGAATCACCCTGTATAAAAAGTCCTAAATATTTGTACCAGAGTCCTGAGATATCAGAAATGTAGCCACAGTACAGTTAATAAATTTTTTCTTATGTAACTTGCGACAGCTAACTGTACCTGGAGAGGCTTCATTTGTATGATAAAAGTGTATAGGAAAAAAATCTTCAAAAATATACAGTTTAAATACGTGCACTAAATTTAAAAACACCCTTTAGAATATTTTTTTCTTTAAACTTTACGTTACAAACAAAAGAACAGCAAACATTAAATTAAAAATACCACAGTCCTCTTTAAGGGGATGCCGTAGCACGTTAAATGAGCTAAACGCGATTCGCTGCCGTTTTTAAATATTTGTTTAAGAAAAAGTTGTATATTGAAAAGTTTTTAAAATGATCCAAAGATTATCGGAAAGTTGGTTATTTTTACGGTTTTGTAATTTTGGGAAATTTTATGTGTTAATTATTACCATTACCAAAAATCAATTAACTTTCCGATAATCTTTGGATCATTTTAAGAAACTTTTCTATGTAGAACTTTTCTCAAAACAAATATTTAAAAAACGGCAGCGAATCGCGTTTTAGCTAATTTAACGTGCTACGGCATCCTCTTAACTAAAATAGTTTAAAATTAGTGTTTAGTTAGGTAGCTCCTGTACATAATTTATTATAGAAAAGTTGTAAAATATTTTAATATTTTAAGTATATTTGTTTAAGTATTGTCGCGTACCTTTATTAAACTTATAAAAAAAACAATTTTTGACATTTGTGTTCATTACATGACCTGTTTTTAATATTTGTAGTATAGTGTGTTATTTACAAATCTAACAAAGTATTGTGATATTTATGAATTTATCATTTGTGAAATTAATATATTTTTAAATCGTATCTCGGGTTTTAACTATTTTTTTTATACAGGGTGACCCACCATATTCGACACGGTCTGTAGCTGGATAAACATGGGGTTTAAAAAAAAGAAAATACTGAAACATATACAGGTCAGATAAGGCCACAGTATAAAATTATTTTACTCTATACAGGATGTCTCAAAAAGTGTGACGTATCAAAGTTATATTTTGTAAAATGGAACACCCTATATTTTATGACGGTTTTAGATTCAACATAAAAAAATAATTTAAGTTTGTTAATAGTACCAAGTATCTAATTTTATTCGTTTTTGTAATATTTGATTTTTTCAAAATGCAGGGGTGCAATTAAATTAATTTTATTTTAACAATATAAACTCCTTAAACTTTAAAATTTGTTACAATATCAGGAAAAGTCTGCCTTATCATACGTAGGGTCATATCGAGATCATAGATTATACAGGGTGATCAAAAAATAATTTCAATTTTTTAGAAAGTCAAATAGCAATATCTCTCTTATTTTTAAATGGAACACCCTATATTTTTTACACCACATGATGACAAACCAAATGCTCTTTCAAATGGTGTATAGGTTGCCTATACCTATCTTTTTATACTTTTTAAAAGTAAATTCCGTTTTAACATATTTTTATTCCAAATGTCTATTTAAATGTAAGTAGGCTGTGATATAGCTATGCCTATTTTACTAAGCCGTTATTGCAAAATGTAAATTTGTTGGAAAAAAAGCACAAAATTAAAAGATTTTGTATTATACGCCACTATTTTTTAAAATTCACAGAAAAAAATTCATTAGTTGCTTATAATGCTACTTCCAATAACACTTATTTCAGCTGAATGTGGTAATGATAAAACTTGTGTTTTTAAACAATCCTAATAACGCCTCTGGTCAGTTATGACGACATTCTGTGACCTATAACTTGTTTCATCCATTATCCATAATCACTGTGTCAAATTTTTTAAAGTAACTATTAAGGTTATCAGATGGTTTCTCCTGGAATATTTTTCAGGAATAACTCTAGACTAAAGTTAACCATTTTTTTCACATCCTACCAGTATTATATCATCTTGTTGTTGTAGAACAAAGAGTATCTTATTTGTCATCATGTGACTTAAAAAAATACAGGGTATTCCATTTAAAATAAGAGAGATATGGCTATTTATTTTTCTGAAAAATTGAAATTATTTTTTGATCACCCTGTACAATATTTGATCTTGATTTGACCTACGTATGATATGGCAGACTTTTTCTAATCTTGTTACACATTTTTAAAGTTTAAAGTGTTAAAAGTCTTAAAGTAAAATCAATTTAATTTTACCTCTGCATTTTTCAAAAAATCAAATATCACAAAAACGAATAAAATAAGACACTTAGTACTATAAACAAACTTGAGTTATTTTTTAAAGTAGAATCTAAAACTGTCATAAAATATAGGATGTTCCATTTAAAAAAATATAACTTTGATATGTCACACTTTTTGAGACATCCTGTATAGAGTAAAATAATTTTATACAGTGGCCTTATCCGACCTGTATATGTTTCAGTATTTACTTTTTTAAAAACCCCATGGTTATCCAGCTACAGACCGTGTCCAATATGGTGGGCCACCCTGTATATTTGAATAAAAATGAATTGTAAAAATAAAATAAAACTCGAATTTAAATTGTGGTCTAAGAGTCAACCACTTTGACTAACCTACAAGGCTACAATTGTACTGTAGTATTGGTTATTAAAATTAAGCGGCTTGGCAACATTGCATTTGCAGTTTAGAGCCATAATCAGAATCATTTTGAATGATTTTAGTATATAATGGCATTTCATTGACGAATTTTACTTGCTGTTGAAGGTAATATCGTATTTTTTAAATATTTCTTATGATTTATCGCATAATCACAATCATGTTCCTTGTCGCGAAAAGAGTCATCAAATACTCATCCTCTACTTATGAGCGGCGAAGTTTTACAGAGCAAAGACACCTTCAATCTTGTGGGCGTCACATTGGAAAGTAACCTTAACTAGCATAAACACATTGTATCTATAGCCACGGCAGCTTCAAAAAAGCTTGGATTTCTCTTTCGAGCCAAAAGTATTTCTCCCCGTCTAATTTATACACTTTATAAGTGTCCCAAATCCGACCACCCATGGAATATTGTTCTCATATCTAGGGCATGGCGTCCCCACAACCCTACTCATTCTTGATTCTATTTAAAGAAATAGCTATTCATCTCATTAATGATCCTTTACTTACAGAAAGGCTTCCCTCTCTGCCCATCGTCGGGCTGTGAGGGATTTATCGCTTTTATAGGAACTTCCATGGCTTCTACTCTGAAGAATTGTCCAGAATAGTTCCTCCACTCACGGTTTCCAACAGAGAAACTCGTGATTCCACGCGTATGCATCCCTATACGGTCCAACTGGACAGGCCCCGAACTTCCCACTTTGTTCTTTCTTTTATCCCTAGAGTTTCTAGATTGTGGAACCTGCTGCCCGCGGAGGTCTTTCCTTCCCCCAAATCTACAAGTATTTAAGTGTCAACAAACTCCCTCTACCTCGCTTAAGACAACCCACGGTACGTTAGTATTTAGGCTTTTAGCCTTCGTAGTTAGTTAGTAAGATAAAAAAATGCATTAAAAATTTTAAAAAATAATTAGTCTGCAACTTGTGTTTTGTGTTTTTAATCATCATGGATTTCGATAAAAATTCTGCGTTGAAGGAAAATACCTAATGGTTTTGTTTGTGGGCTGCATTGGCTTTAAATAAAATTACTTGGGATTAAAATAGAACTGGCGTTCCGCGTAATTTCATATAAAGCCACAAAAGGTAAGTTCTTTTACACTTGAACTGCAGACCCAACAAATCCTACTTTTGTACGTTTTGATTTAATGCAAACCATGATAACAACCACTAAAACACTTAGCACAAATTGTAGATAACTGTATTTATATATATATATATATATATATATATATATATATATATATATATATATATATATATATATATATATATATATATATATATATATTTTTATCTTTGGACAACCCACGAAGGCTGAAAGCCTAAAAACCAACTTACCGTGGGTGTCTTCAGCGAGGTAAGAGGAAGTTTGTTAACACGGGACTTAAAAACTTGAAGATTTGGGGGGAAGGAAAGACCTCCGCTGGCAGTAGGTTCCGCAGTCTAGAAACTCTAGGGATAAAAGAACGAACGAAATGGGAAGTTCGGGGCCTGTCCAATTGAACCGTATAGGGATGCATACGCGCGGCACCACGAGTTTCTCTGTTGGGAGCTGCAAGAGGAGGGACTATACTGGATAATTCGTCGGAGCAGAAGCCGTAAAAGTATCTATAGAAGAGCGATAGATCTCCCACAGCTCGACGATGGGCAAGAGAAGGAAGTCTTTGAGTAAGTAAAGGATCATTTATAAGACGAACAGCCCTTCTTTAAATAGCATCAAGAATGCTTGAGGGTTGTAGGGGATGCCATTCCCCAGACATGAGAACAATATTCCAGAGAGGGTCGAATTTGGGACACGTACAAAGTGTATAAATTCGAAGGAGAAATTTTTTATTGCATTTATTTGATAAATCATTAAACATATTAAAAACTTCGATATGAACTGCAGCAACAGCACGCAAAACTTGATTAGAAAATGTCATTCTGCACTTAGAAGACGCTAACAACGTTGCTAAGTCGCTTAATTGTAAAAGCCGATAGTATTTTTATAGCAGAAAGCGTAGAAAAAATCAGTTATTGATAAAATTTTAAAGTGCATCTAGGTTTTTCTTAATTATAGTTTTACAACCGTATTATCCCTGCTAGACATCGATTTTTTTATTTAACTATTAAACAATTAATCATATACAAAACTGCAGCTTTGCACCTTACAGGTTAGCAAAAATTGCCATGAGCCCAAAAAAACTTGTTTTTCAAATTCACATATAGAAACTCTTTTTAAAGTAATTTCACTTGATTCTCACAAATGTTTTTTGCCGCTGTATGTTAGGTATATTTTAAAATAAGTTAAGATGTGTTTGAAAGAGATAATTATAATTAAAAAAATATATATAGAGAGAGCTTTATATGTATTTATATTTATTTTTAATTTTTAGAATTAACATACAAGTTTTAAGGTAACAAATTGATTTTAGTTAATTTTTAAAAATAATTTTGGAATTTGTGTGTCAGATAAATTTCAAGGTAGTTTATATCCACCAAATGTAGGTCTTAAAAATTTTGTTTGATAGTAATAAAAAATCTAAACCTCCTATAAAAATGTGTTTTTATTTTCTACCCATTAAACACCCTAACTGAACGGATGATATCTAAACCAAACTCACAGAATTTGGGCTTTCCCGATATAATATAACATTTATTAAGCAAAAATATTTACCTATTGTACAGATTTTTTTGCTAAAATTTGCTAATTTGATTGAAAATAAAATTTCTGTCGTAGGCAAGAAATTTTAGATTTTTTTCTGCTCCTTTTTTGAGTTCTAAAAAATGATATTATGAAAATATATGTACGAGTGAAGCACATATTTACAATTACTACGTTTAAAGAAATTTAGACACAAAAAAATCATAGTAGATTTTAAATCTATTCATATTTTTGTAAATTTTTAAAAAGTGGCGGCAACTCCGATTTTGACGAAATTTGGTATATATGTGTTTGAAAGATTGTCTGAAAGCCACGTTTCGCTTCCTTTCCGGGATATCGATCATCAAAGTTGAAATACAAAATAACCTTACTTTCACTATAATCCGCCTTTTTCGCACCAAATTCTGATATAAGCACTAAATTGACACACAATATTTTATAAACGCCTTTAAAAAATCTGTTTTTTATTTATTTTACAAGTTTTTTTATTAATTCATGCATGCATACACTATGAGTATAACGTATTCTTTTTATGCAATCATGTCGACTTGATTTAAAGTAAAGATTTAAATTTATATAAAAAAGGCAAAAAATAATAAAAAAAAACATGTTTTAAAAAGCTTTTTAGATGTTAAATAAAATAGTGTGTGCCAATTTAGTGGTATATCAAGTTTTTTTTCAAAATGAAGGAGGAATATGGTGAAATATTGTTAGTTTGTATTTTAACTTTGATGTTAGATATCCCAAAACGAAACATTTTCAAAAAAATTATATTCTTCAAAAACTCCTGTATACCAAATTTCGTCAAAATCGGAATTGCCGCCACTTTCTAGACAATTACCAAAATAAATCTGTCATAGCCTGCATTCCTAAAAAAATAAAAATATGATAATGATTCTGGAACATAATTAACTGGACAAACTTATATTTTTATTGATTTTTGTACAGAAAAAAATAAAAATAAGGTAATCTAGAAACCTGCGGCAACCCGATTTTAACCAAATTTGGTATACGGGGGTTTTTTGGGGTGCTGATCACGAATCTAAGATTTTTTTTGGCGGAAACGTTTCGTTCTCAAGATATTCGAGATATTCATTATCAAAGTTCAAATTTGAACTAAGCTTATTTTCACTATATTCCCCTCTTCTTGCAAACAATTCTTGATTTAAAGCTAAAGTGTCACACAATATTTGATTTTTACCTTTTAAAACCCCGTTTTTCTACGTTTTTTACATTATTTTTACATTAAATTGCGTGGCTATTCTTTGATAATGCGGCAAACCATACATACACATAGGGCTTCATGGCACACTGGGATTGAAATGAGTCAAAGTATAGCTATGCAATTTAATAGCAAAAATAATGTAAAATACGTAAAAAAACGGGGTTTTAAAAGGTGAAAATCAAATAATGTGTGCCACTTTAGCTTTAAATCAAGAATTGTGTGCAAAAAGAAGGGAATATTGTAAAAATAGGATTAGTTTAAATTTCAAGTCTGATGATGAATATCTCAAGAACGACACGTTTCCGCCAAAAATTCTTTCAGATTCGTGATCATCGCCCCAAAAACCCCTGTATACCAAATTTCGTCAAAATTGGAGTTGCCGCAGGTTTCCTAGAAAATTACCAAAAATATATAGGGGGCGAGCAAATCTCTAACTTGCTACCCGGTGCGTGATTTTTTGCTCGAGAACTCTACACATTACCATCACTCTGTATATCCCAAATAAAATTACATACCATTTCAGGAGGAGAACAACTGCATGCATCAACCGAATTCATCTACAATCACATGGAAGATTTGAGTATCGGAAGTAGCTTTAGCTCGGCGAGCAGGGCTTCGCCTACGCCATCTTTGGAGACGGGCAGATTTTTACATTTTCCTGGAGATTCAAGTGGATCCATGTAGATCCGATATTTTTATTATAAAGTTGAAAACAAATTTTGGAATATTTCGAAAAGGTAAAGATTGGCTTTATGCCTGTGTAAACCTATACATATAGCCTAAATGTGTAGACATTATATGTAAAGGGACTTTGGATTTCGTTGAATAAGGGTTTAGTTTAGGAACAGGATTTAATCTTTATTTGAAACAGATAAGATTGGTAGGTGATAACCCAATTGAAGGGTTAACACTGTATGTATTAAAAAAAACAAAAAGGGGCCTATATTAATTTGGATCTTCTCCTCTAAGCTACATTAGTTAGTCGGTCATAAATAAAAACTACCCATATAACATTTTTTGCCGGCAAGACATCAAAATGGGCAATTGGCCGTTATTGGGCCACGTGTTGCATAAAATGTGATGGCATCCATCATTAATAAGTTATGATGAAAAAATGCGTTTAGGATGATGGCATCCATCATTAATAAGTTATGCTGAAAAAATGCATTTAGGATGATGGCATCCATCATTAAAAGGTTTTGGCAAAAATATGCTTTTTAGATGATGGCATTACATTATTTTTTCCTAATGACAATAAAATGCATTTTTACCGTTCAGGGAACTAAAATGTGCATAAATAATGCACATGCATAATGTGTGTTTATGTACAGGGTGTCCCATATAAAATTAAATACTATAATTTTGGAAAAATCATAAGAGATACAATAAAAATACTAAAAAAATACATTTCACTGAACAACTTCTGCATTTAACTTTTTCTTGTAACTCTTATGGTTTTTCCAAAATTAAAGTATTTAATTTTCTTTGGGACACCCTGTACATAAACACACATTATGCATGTGCATTATTTATGCACATTTTAGTTCCCTGAACGGTAAAAATGCATTTTATTGTCATTAGGAAAAAATAATGTAATGCCATCATCTAAAAGGCATATTTTTGCCAAAACCTTTTAATGATGGATGCCATCATCCTAAATGCATTTTTTCAGCATAACTTATTAATGGTGGATGCCATCATCCTAAACGCATTTTTTCATCCTAACTTATTAATGATAAATGCCATCACATTTTCTGCAACACGTGGCCTAATAACGGCCAATTGCCCATTTTGATGTCTTTTGATACCTTTTTGCCAATGGCTTGCCGGCAAAAAATGTTATATGGGTAATTGGTGGTTGGTCTTTTGCATTTTTCGATACGACTAACGCTGTTAAATAAAAACGCAAGTGATAATGATCAAAGGACGTTTTCAACACTTTTTATAAAAATTCTTGAAATTCCTTATTTATTAGTTAATATGGGTACTTATCACAAAATTAATCGAGAAAGTTACTTAAAATTATTAAAATAAGCAGTAATAACCTACTACCTTGTAAAATTTAATTTCAAAGAAGGCAATAAAGTAAACAAAATCTTAAAAATATACGTCACGTGCGCCACTGCTTCTAATGTAGGCTTATTTTTAAGTAAATATTATGACTGAAATTATGTGCCATATTACTTAGTTCTATTACATGAAAGATAAATTGAGGAAAAACTAAAATTAAGAAAGGTGGATTTGTTTAGGTGTAAAATAATATTATTTTACCTTAAAAATTTGCAGATCCATGAACTTTTTTTTCTAATTTTAACGAGACAATTCCACCATAGCAAATTGTAGTAGATCCCTGGGGGCCAATATAACCCATTTTAGATATATTCAAATTAAATATTTAAAATTTTGGGAAAAAGGTCATGTATCGAAATACAGATTTTTAAGAATTTTTTATTTTGCATTTTTGTCTTTTCTAGATAAAATTTTAACAGATGCTCAAAAAAGAAAAATAAAAATGAAAAGTATTTTTTATAAGTTCCTGGATCAATTCTACGGCATTTACTTACTTAGGTTTTAAACTTCATAACTTATAAAAATTAAAAAAATCCGTGAAAGCGTTATAGGGCATGAAGTCCAAAGTCCGTAACTTTTTAATATTTAAAGGCTTATATAATAAGGTGGGATTTTTCATTGCGTAAATGTGCAATTTTAAGGCCAAGTAAGGCTAAAATAATCAAACAAAAAAAAAATCGTGTTATGATTTATGTCAAAATAGGCTTCTACAAAACTAAAATATTTATTTTGTCTATAATAGCAAAGAATACCAATCCATAGAACCCTACAAGTGAGATTTCAGCGTACCCTAAAAATTTTTAGTACCTACCCTGACCAACAGATGGCGAAAGTAGTACGATGTCGCTTTGCTAATACGATTACCATCAGAAATTGATAGCAGTCGGCCCGATCAGTTAGAGTGAGGATATACGCAAAATTGATAAAAATAAAATCCCCGATAAATGGTAGTATCCATAAGAATTATTAAATTTATGATTTCAGAATAGGATATATCGATGGGTTTTTGACAAAACATCGTAAGCGACATTCGTCAGTTTTACGGGAAACGTTTTTTTTTCATTGGCTTTATTTCAGATAAAGATATGTTCTATATTGGTTCGGCGGTTCATTTCATTAATGGTAGTTATTTGGGTACACGCCAAAAAATAAATTAAAAGTACCAAAAAAATAAAGCAAGTAAATAGAGAACTAAAAATCGACGTTTTGGTGGCAAGTCTGCCACCGTTGTCAAGATAAATTGAATAAAAATAAAAAATTTAAAAATTAACTATTATTTAGGTTTAGAATTTTAAAGTTTTTAGCTTTTTTTTAGGAGATTCTAAAAATTTTGACATTAAATGTTAAATATGTTTGTTTTTAATTCAAATTAAAAAGAAATCTAAAATAAAAACATTCAGATCTCGGTTTTTATTTAAAAATAACGCGATGGGAAGAAAAAATCGTTTCCCGTAAAATTGGCGAATGTCGCTTACGATGTTTTGTAAAAACGCATCGATATATCCTATTCTGAAATATTAAATTTAATAATCTTATGGATACTGGGTCCATTTATCGGGGATTTTATTTTTATTAAATTTTGCGTCTATCCTCACTCTAACTGATCGGGCCGACTGCTCGTCAGCGACTGCTATCAATTTCTGATGGTAATCGTATTAGCAAAGCGACATCGTAGTACTTTCGCCATCTGTTGGTCAGGGCAGGTACTAAAATTTTTAAGGTATGCTGAAATCTCACTTGTGGGGTTCTATGGATTGGTATTCTTTGATAATAGGGCTATTAATATTTGAGAATGAGTAAAAACAACCGAAGAAAAGGTCTTCCTATTTGTCAGTTGCAGTTGTAACCTTGGCTACTGCGTGTTGGGAACAGTACGTAGAAGTACATTTTGGTACAGCTGCATCAGACACATTCAAAATTAATTAAAGTTTTCTGAATAGGCATTACTGTTATTTACCCATTTACAAATTAAAATATTTAACATATCTTCCACGACAATAACAAATTATAAAGACATTTGCAATAAAGTAAGACATTATAGATGTCTGGAACATTAGATTTGAATACTGAACTATTCGTTGAAAATATGAAAACAAGTTTAGGAAATTATAAATTCACATAATATGTGAATCATCAATTATATTATGATTCCAGAAGATTTAAATAATTTATCTTTAGAATCAATGGATTTCAATTTGTCTACATGAACAGCTATTGACTGAAACTACTTCTTTTTCAAGGCCTTGGAGTCAAAATGGCCCATTTCATCCCTAACCGGGTCTTTCAGAATATGTAGGCAATCTTTCGGATTTATATAAAACACATGAAAATATTATGATGTTTGTGTAAACTTTTTTTAAGGCTTTTATTCCTCTATCATACAGGGTAGAAAAGTAATTATCATTATTGTGTATTATTGTCTGCCCCTGGCGACCGAAGAAATGAAAATGTTATACAAAGACACTATTTTAAGGAGTCCTTACTAATCAAAGTCGGTCTATATAGGGTCGCAACATTCGGCCATATTGCTTTGACGTGTTATGACGTCACATCTCCCATTTTTCGGCCATGTTGTTCAGTGCCGGAGATATACAGTTTATTGTATTAGTAGAACAACCGTTTACACAACAGTTTTTAATTATTATTAAGTTGTAAATTCTTTTACTTTAAATAAAAAACATTTGGAATTACATCTTTCAATAAATATCATTTCCAAAACAATGCAAAATGAAATGCGCAAATTCTAGACGCCACTGGATTGATCATCAGCTTTGATTTTACCCAGTCTTGCCAACTTTTCTCCGTGGAGTGCCCTTCCTTGCGTCTCCGACCTCAAACCGCCTAAAAGTTGAGGATGTGTCGCAACCTTTTAAATATAAACTAACCTTGCTTACTAATTGGCGATTTCTAAGATCAATGAGACCTCTGGTAGTCAACGGCGCAAGCTAATAAAACAGGTGAACGGACATGTTTAACATGCGTTTTTGAGCCTTGTACGTGAATAACTGTGTGTTTTGCTATCATTTTTATCAAAACGTTATTCTTTTCACCTATATTAAAACGTTTACTATGGCATCAGAAGAGCCATTAACATCTAAAATAAAAAGACGTGTGTATAATCAAAATAATACGATTGGAATTCAAGATTTCTTCTCCTTCCACTGTGCACCTACTATCGGAAGTGCAATTGAGGTATGACAATACTGAGCTTAGCGTCAAAAACAGTTCTTTACTCATTCCGAAAAAGTTTTACGTGGCGCTTTCCTTACTAATCACCACTAACAAAAAAGTTTGTTAAACCATCAAGGGCACTACTCAAACTCACAAATCGAGTTTTAACACACTTAATACGTATAAATCTATACAAATTCATGGCTGTATTGAAACTTGAACAGTATTTTAAACCGTTTCAATACCTAAAATCCGTAACAGCATCAAAGCTAGCTACCTGCATATTACCTACTTCTTTCGACGTTGTTTACGTTTTGCAGCGCCCCCATCGGTATTTAAAATCGCCAATATTTAACATATTAGAAAATTGTTGTATTATACCACTTACTATAAAAGTTAATCAAAAAATAAAAAGATTTTCAGCGGCTTCTTTTAACGGCGCATATTTTTCAGTAATGAGGTTCTTTAGAAAAACAAATATGTGTAGTAACTTGTTATAATATTTTCATGTGTTTTATTTAAATCTGGAAGATTGTCTACATGTTCTGGGACACCCTGTATAAAAATTACCTTACTTAAACCTTGCCACCAATTAGTTTTCTTGTTTAACTATTATTAAATTATTATGATAAATGAGAATTTATGTTTCTTTAAATTTGTTTTTCTTGTGTTCATTGAATATTTTTTAAATAGAATTTCTAGAAACCTATTATTCCTTACATTAAAGTTTGTAAAAGCCTATTTATATATTTTTTTTATTATACCGCATATACAACGCTGATTTAATCATTAATAGTTTTTATACTAAAAGTTGATTTAGTGATTTTAAAGTAATGAATTGTGCAACAAAGTTTCTCAGACTCTTTGGAAATATGAATTTTATTTTTAAAGGGTATTGATTTGTGTGGAACTCTTGTTTTTTTAAGAACGTCACGAGCGAACTTTTTTATAAATACTATACATCAAATCAATTTTTTTATCTTAGACTAATATCAATATTGGAACCAATTTTTGAAAACAACATAAACCACAATCTTTTTGGCGTTTCGTACTAATCTTGTTGATATAATTTGGCTGTGCGATTTTTATTTCCCCTAAAAGGTGTGAAGTTTAAAAAGAGCTTTTGGATGCAAATTTTTATGCTGTTAAGTAGGTTTCATACAAGTTATACTTAAACCACGTGTTTCAATAGTTAAATAGATTTCTTTGTAAATAATGTAAGAGCGAGATTTAGGATTTGTAAAAAAAAATGGAAAAGTATGTTTTTATATTAATTTACAGTGTTCGCCAAAAAATTGCACCATAAGGAAATGTGAGACCACTGTTTATAGATCCAAAACCAGATATACTGGATGTCCCAACTTTATTTGTACAGGGTGGCTCGAATTCGACGCTCATCATTGGGATTTCGGAAACCGTAAGAGATACAGGATCGGTTAAATGGAGGCAAAGTTGCGCAATTTGATGCTCAATAAAATGCCGTTTTGCGTTTTAAAAAACTCCGAGTACTTCCGAAGATATTCGAAAAAAATCGAAATTTTCAATTTTGGTTTCTATTGTTTTCTGGCTATATTTGTTAAGATAACTCAAAATGAAAAACACGTTTTCATGGCCACTTTTTCTGCTCTATAATTCAGTGTGATTAAATATTGAATCTGACGTTTCGGCTTCTGGCGACCATCATCAACTTAATTTTTTTAAATACGGACCTGATATTTTTTCAATTTAATTAAATCCTTTCATCACTCTTAAAACACTATATATCGCCACTTTGATATTTGCCGACGTTTCGTACAGAAAATTCCATCACCAGAATATTACATATTTATTTTACCATAATACGGCCCTGAACTACATTTTTAGGTAAGAAGGTAAAAAAGAATAAACTTAGTACATAATCTTTTTATTGCAACTCATTGATATTTAACAGCGGAAATTACTTTATTAACCGAAAATTTCATGAATATTAGACATAAGATACAAAAGGTAGACAACAAATTAGCTTACATAAACAATTTGTAATACTATCTTGATGCCCATATTAAATATAAACATAATTTAATCATTATTATAGGTGTTCAAAGAGATAACCTTCCGCCTCAATGCATTTTCTTGCTTTGCTTTGTATTTTTAATACAGCTCGATTAATTGTTTTCGCAGGAATGGCAACAACTTCCCTTATCAAATTTTGTCGTAGTACTTAAAGGTCGTGAAGTGCATTTTTAAATAAACGGTTCTTAAGATATCCCCAAAGGAAATAATCTAGGGGACTAAGATCTGGGCTCTAGCGGCCATCTTGCAAAATCATTTATTAGGAAATATATGGTAAAGGAATTGAGCTTCTTCCCTTCCATTGTGGGCAGGAGCTCCGTCTTGCTGCCACCATATTTTTTGAAATACTGCCAAAGGTTAATTATCTAGGGCGTCTAAGACATAATTCCTAATCAAATTTAGATATCGTTCGGAAGTTAAGGTTCCTTCGTAAACGAAAGGTCCAATAATTTTGTTCCTCGACATACCAATCCATACATTAAATGAAGTTCTCCCTTGAATTCGTACCTGCTGGTTAGTTTCTGTTAATAAAGTAATTTCCGCTGTTAGATATCAATGAGTTGCAATAAAACATTACGAATATGTAATAAGTTTATTCTTTTTTTTTTACCTTTTTACCTAAAAATGTAATTCAGGGCCGTATTATGGTTAAATAAATATGCAATATTCTGGTGATGGAATAATCTGTACGAAACGTCAGCAAATATCAGAGTGGCGATATATAGTGTTTTAAGAGTGATGAAAGGATTTAATTAAATTGAAAAAAATATCAGGTCCGTATTTAAAAAAATAAGTTGATGATGGTCGCCAGAAGCCGAAACGTCAGATTCAATATTTAATCACACTGAATTATAGAGCAGAAGAAGTGGCCATGAAAACGTATTTTTCATTTTGAGTTATCTTAACAAATATAGCCAGGAAACAATAGAAACCAAAATTGAAATTTAGAATCGGATATTGGTTGACAGATTATACAGGTTGGTTCATTTAACCTTAGACAGGCAAATAACCAGAAAACGGCGCATTTTAGAAGAAAATGTTTCTAGTAAGAATTATTTGAAATAAAGGGGCAAATTTAATGGTACTGTTATTCAAAACTTTAATATATCGGGATTCTTGCGATTAAAATCGGTAATGCCAATAGCATGTCGGCAGCACTATATTTGCGGTCATCCAGAAATCTCATGTTGACAGATTTAATACAATTTTTCTTATAATATACGTGGTGCCAGCTCGCTACTTGTAGTGTGTTGAACACTAGCAGGTCAAAATTAGACAAAAAAACATTCTGGATAGGATGACTAATCGAGCTTGCTTAGTGGCACGACGTATAGAACAAATATATACTAAAAACTACAACTTACTATAATAATACACTAAATTTAAATTTAAAAATCACCACTTTTCCTTTTCTGTTTTTTTATTAACCTATAAATCAAGAAAAACACCGAAAATAGAATACCAATTTTAAATAAAGAGGAAAAAATAAATTATGTATGTATGTATGTATGGAATTTTTACATCACCTTTTAGAATCTTGCATTTTATTAACAGGGTTTTTATATTTTTATTCTTATTTATATTTAACCAATTTCTTTTGAAGAATATTCTAGGATGAATAATGATTATCACTTAACACCACAGCTCATGGGCAAATCCGTAATCAACGCAAAAACGATTAATAGAGAATAATTACTTTCCGATTTTCTGTTAACTGTGGTTTAGAAAAGCCTTTTTCGGTTTTGAGAACCGTTTTCGGTTTTCAGTTTTAAAGACTGTTTTCGGTTTGCGGTTTTAAAACCGATTTCGGTGTATGGGTTTTGAAAACCGTTTTTTCGGTTTTAAAAACCGGTTTTTAATACCGGTTCTTAATACCGTATTTTAAAACCGGTTTTTAATACCGGTTTTAAAAACCGCTATTTAAAACCGGTATTAAAACCGGTTTATAAATATTCGGTTAACCGGTTTTAACCGGTTTTATTTTTTCCGGTTTTTAAATATTACTGTCACTGTCGAAGTGACCGATAATACGAAAACATGTAAATAATTACATTCCATTGTAAGAACTACCTATGGGTAGGTCAGCAATTTAGTTGAATTTAGATACATGTTTTGTATGTATCTAAATTAAACTAAATAGCTGACCGACCTATTAACAGTTTTTACAATGGAGGAAAGTTAATTACATGATATAATATGTAGTAACAAATAACTCTAAGGCCTCGGCTACGATAACAAGCGGAAGCGTCGAGCAAAAAGTATCAAATCTCTGTGTTAGAAGCCGGTACAGACTACAATATTTTGTGGTAAACCGCGTTTTGCAACCAGTAAACATTAGTAACGCTTCGCGGATAATATTTGTTTGTTTCGAGCGGCAGCGGTAGGTCTGTTTTGCTCACATATGTTGCAGCCGCTTGATTTAAACATACAAATTCTTTTATGCTACCATAAAGATCAAAGGCACTTTCCGCTCTCCGCTGATGCTTAGGTATCGCCCAATAGTGGCAGAATCATTTAAGCATAATTGAAAGCAAAATGTTATTTTCTTTCTTTACTTTTTTACTGAGAATGTAAACATTCTGTTAATATTGGAAACACCAGCAACAAATATAGTTAGTGTATTATACATTAGGGTGGTCGGTAAAAATTAAATTTTTTGCGACGCCCTTTAAAAAGCTTTCTTTTGATGAAAAATCACTGGTTTTCTTCATTTCAATACAACACCGATCTACGTGTTTTATGTAGAATTCAATAAAAGGTAATAGTTTGATATAGCGGTTTTCGCTATTATAAGAGACTTTTGAAAAATTCTTTTTCAGGGCGTTTCTATAGGTCGATTATGACACAAATCTGTGTGCGCGTTTTCCAAAATCAATTTCTATAATTTATTATTAATAAAAACATATTACGGGACGGTGGAGTGAACAGGGGTGCTGGGTGGGGACAAAACAGTATAAATCCAACGTCAACACAAGAAAACATTAATACACTGCACTCGGGGCACATGAAAAATATAAATTAATTTTGAAAAGTATAAAATTTTTCGAAAAACTATCCCACACATATGAGATATCTCGTCCGCCATTAATTAAAGAAGGAGAAAATAGGCGCATTCATTTGGTCAGCTGATAACATGAAGTTCGTCATTATGAAAATGACAGTCTTGATAGAAGCAGCGTTGCCAAACTTCTTATGAAGAATTAACACCAAGCCTATTTCCGGGGATTATCCGCCATTTCCATGAGAAACAATGGTATTTTTGTAAAATGCCTCCTTTCTTTATGTTTAGGTATTTTCCTTTTTTCTCTACAAATTATAATAGGAAGAAGGAATAACTTAATTTTTTCATATGAATTTTGTCCTGTATCTTCCTTTTTTAAGCTATTGATTCTTTCTCACTTTATTTGGACAACATCGCAAGACATTTACAGTTCTATTGCAAACTCTTCTTTTTATGCAGTGACAGTCATGGCGGGATTGTTGAATTATTATTTATTTTTAATTTTTTTAAACATTTTTTTGGACATTTTTGTAAACTGTAAGTGCGGTGTGTACTGTGAAATACTGTTTTTGGGCGTTTAATGTAGGATTTCTACTGTTTCGTCCCCACCCAGCACCCCTGTTCACTCCACCGTCCCGTAATATGTTTTTATTAATAATAAATTAAAGAAATGGATTTTGGAAAACACAGATTTGTGTCATAATCGACCTATAGAAACGCCCTGAAAAAGAATTTTTCAAAAATCTCTTATAACAGCGAAAACCGCTATATCGAACTATTACCCAATAAAAATCAAACTTTGAAATTCAATTTAAAATTAGTTCAATTCAAAAAGATTTGTCAATTTATACAGAAATTCAATTTAAAAAAACCTAGTTGTCAATGAAAATTCTGTTTTTGAGACACCTTGCATCTTAAGTGTAATCCAAAGGAATATTTTTTATTTTAGCTTCCATTTTGTATCTTGATAAGGAGCAGAAGTTATTTCGTGTTTAAATAGAATTGGTACACCCTGTGTATCTGTTTTTTTATATATAGAGATCATATTTTTTTAATGAATGACTCCAGTCAGGTTTTGAGTGGCGACATTTTCATTTTTTATGAATTTTAAATCTTGCTATGTTAGGTTAGTTTCAATAGTAACACTTTAGTTTTGTATTTACTTAAAATAAAGAAAAAATGTGGAGAGTCAGACTTTAAACTGTTTAGTTTTTTTCAAAAAAAAATACATATAGAAAGGTACCGTTTAAGAAAAAGATATGAAAACTGTAGTGATATACTCTTGATTTCAGTCAGGATCAAAACAAATATGTGATAAATGGGCAGAAGTGTGATTTTATTTGATAGGTACACTTATTATAGGTTTCTAGATGTACGTAGATGTTAAGATATACTATTGTAGTTTTATATAATCCCCTTTTTTAGGTAGTATATGTATCAGTAGTAATATTAAAATGATGTTGTAGATGCAGGGTATTCTATATGAACGGCTTTAAAGAACATGTTATTTAAAACATCAAGGTATTTTTTATGTTTAGGATTAGTTTAGTCGCCAGAACTGGTAATCATAAAACACAAATCGTACTTTAAAGATACATAGGATTAAACTTTTAAGAAATAAAGATGTATATGGTTTTATTATTTAAAACTTTAATCATCTTTTACCTAAAAGTACGATTTGGACTTGCTCATAGTCTGGCTCTGGGGTAGAGAAATAGGTATAGTAATAATTTATTCGTCGGCAAATCTATTGAAATCGGTAAACAGAAGCGGAGATTTTATTATTATATTAATTATTTTAGAGTTAAAAAATACTCTCTTAAAATAAGCAAAATCAGCTAAAAAAGTAAGATATTATATGGTTTCGACGTATACGGACGTGGCAAAAACAATTTACATCATTTACGGTAGCCTTACGCTTGAACAATTTCCATATCTTTTTAAATAGAGCAGATAAAGACAAGAACTGGTCGTTTACTTTTGTTTCCATTCACGAAATCCCGTAACATTTAAAACGAGACTCTTTTTTGACCTCCGAACAGTGCGGACGTGCGTAGAGGACTACAAAGTTTTTCCGGAGTGACGGCTAGAGGTGTCGTACGAACGTTTTTTACCTTCGGGGATCAAGGAAAGATTCACGCTAAATTGACGGCATCTTTCTTCTGGATCTAAGCGCTGTGAGCGAAGATTCCTATAAGCTGATGGTATCCTGTTTGGTGGTGAACACGAGGTATTTCTCAAATGGCGGGAAATAGATGGGCGTGCCATGGGAACTGTCAGTAGTGAAAGTGAAGTTATACGTAACACCAGTAGCAGATCTTGGTTTGACAGCCGACAATTTATGCATTGCATCGATTGTTGAATTATTTGTTTTCTTTTGGAATTTCTGGGAGCTACGAGCTCGATTATCTAGATTTTCCGCTGACGAAGCCTTGGAAAGCATAGTCCGGAAGGGGGAGAGTGGTGAATTGGACCTGAAGGGACCAAAACCAAGAAAAAAATAAAGAGAGAGAAACATTTAAAACGGCAGGGATGTCTTCGGTGAAGTGGTGTATTAGTACGGTCAAATATGAGCAAAATGAAATATCGGCTAATAATGATTTTTGCCAAATAATCTGTTTTTCACATGCTTTTGTTGTTTTGTTTCTCACGATTACCTTATTATTGAGATTTGTGACTACGGATAACTTATTGTAAATTTTTAGACATAATATTTTCTGGCGACTGAACTAGATATACTGTGTATAACTTGGTGGATTTTAACTGGAAGGAGTTAAGTTGTGTACAATAAAACAGAGTCTGCGATATAAAGCATGTCCAAAATTTTGCTCTGTATTGAGTGTATCCTCTTATTATATATTTTTTTAATCTCTGAAAGCATTTTTTTGCTACTTTCACTCTCTCTGAAGTGCGACCGTCTAGCAGGGGTGAGACTTTCCCCAAAATCTTAAATGGAAAGAGGGATTAAGTGATACCTTACCTTGATTTAATTTTATTAATAAGATCTAGATATAGACTTAAATTAGGGGCATGCTGTATTTTTGGATAGCTAGGTATCGATAAAGATAGTTTAAGAAAAATGATAAAATTTTCACTATAAACCAGCCATGTATATTGAAATTAATACATTTTGGGTAACGAATTTATAAGGTGGCCAACCAACCACGTAAAAAAATAGTTTTTATATTACCCTGTATGTTTCTTGTATAATTTAATACGCCATCCATATTATACTGGTGTATTTGTGTTATATTTTAAAGTTAAACATCAATACTTTGGTAAGGATGTTGAATTTTGCTCTAAAAATTAAATATACTGACATTTTAAGACACAATTATTAAGTCATATGTAAACAATTTCAGTTACGCTTAAATAATTTTGAAGAAGGTATAGGCTGGTAATAGGTAAAAATGTCAAAAATGTCTAATGGAAACGTCAGAGGGGCGTCTGAAAATACTCGGTGTTGCCATATCTCAAAATATAAGTGGTATCCACAGCCTTCTTAAACTCTGAGCCGTGAAGTAAGAAAAGGCAACGTTGCAAACAACACTGTACAGTAGGAATATTGAAATGAGTTCCTAATAGTTGTACTATGCTAAATATAATTAATTTTTCAAGTGTTTTAAACAAAATATAGGTATTAATTTTTTTTTAGGTTATAGACAACATATAGGTATAATTTTAAATACTATAGTTGCCCTAAACAATAATAATGTGCCTGCAAAACGTATTAGGAACTTTTCTGCCTTATACAAATTTGTTGGTAAGGATTTAAAAATTTCATATTGTTATAGGATGTTTTCTACCCCGCTTTATGCATTTTTGCGAACAGACCAATGTAGCTTTTAAAAGTTAACTAAACATTTATTATTTAGTAATACTTGCAACACTTAAAGTGAATTGAAAGCATGAGTGTCTAGTTATAATTATAAAAACTTAATAATATAGCCTATTACATAAGATGCGCTTTAAAATAACAAACGCTTTAAATTAGGTTTTCCACTATATTTACCCTAAAACCGCCTTAGGTAAATAACTTTTAGAATATCTATATAAATATTTTTTGGTGGACTTACCAGGATATTTATGCGCATTAGTTGATATAGTCCTTAGGATATTGCTTGGGGTAAATAATTGTTTTTGGTGCACTATACACTACTATTGATAACAAATAAAACCATTTTTTAAAAAACACATTTAGTTAATTAGTAGCCCGTAAAATATATTTGTCCATTTACCGTATAGGTACTACTTTTACTTTTAATAAAAAACACTTATCCGGTCAATAGCGCACAACCAGGCTTTCCTAATTTCATCGTATATGGGGAAATAAAATGTTGTTTGATAACCCTCTATTTTAATATAACTTGGGTAATTCGTTTTGCAAGCCCAAAACGCAGCACGTTCGTGCCATAATGTATGCCGTACTGCACCAACTATACGGGCACATTTAAACGTAAAAACAACGATTAACATATTGCCACTGTTCCTATTTTTTAAATATAACAATGAATTACTTATCCTTTTCTTTATATAATAAATACCCGCTACGATTTAACTTTTAAAAACAGAAAAAAACCTTTTAAGCAATCGTTTAAACTTGTTTCTGTTTACTTCTAAACATTACTTGACATTCCTACTGTGCTGTGTTGCCAGATTTCTCCTTCACGGCTTAGAATTTAAGAAGGCTGTGATGGTATCCCTTGTAGGCTTAAGCCGGCTGTCCATGAGAGCGATTTTTCGCTCGCGGATGATAATTCAGCGTTGTGATTGGCGGGAAAAGCATTTTAAATTTGCACTAACCAATCACAACGCTAAATTATCATCCGCGAGCGGAAAACCGCTCTCATGGACAGCCGGCTTTAATCTGTTCAGATTTTATTTAAGGCGGTGTTTATGTTGAAATGGTTTTGGGCGAGGTAGCAGGGCGCTTTTCCATTATAAACACAGCCTAAGAAAGCGCATCTCTACACGGTTGCCAGATTGATTGCAGAAATGAAATTTAAATGCTACGGCACTTGATAGCTGAAGGGTACATACATACATGCTTACTCAATCTAATGATATGATTTTTCTTTATTTGACTTATTTTTAAGCTTACTAGAAATTAAGGTTAAGAATAAGGTGTTTATTTTAGCCAAAATTAATGGCAAAAGCATTAGTTAACATTTGATTTTGCAATAACTTTTCATTGGTTTTCCCATACTAGTCATAAAAATGTATGTAAGAATTAATGAAGTAACTGGCGATTTATAACCTTGACGTTACGTTGGCGTTGCTGCTACAGTGGCTGTTACTGTTGCTGTCCATATATTTTTTACTTTATAAAAATTATGTTGATGTTCTCAAGTTTGATTAAATGTTTAACTGTCTACTTCACTTTTGGTGTTGCTTATTCTTCATTTGCTTTTATGTACAGGGTGGCCCACCATATTCGACACGGTCTATAGCGGGATAATCATGGGGCTTTTAAAAAGTAAGTACTGGAACATATACAGGTCGGATAAGACCACAGTATAAAATTATTTAGTCTATACAGGGTGTCTCAAAAAAGTGTGACGTATCAAAGTTATATTTTTTAAATGGAACACCTTATATTTTATGACGATTTTAGATTCTACATAAAATAATCTCAAGTTTGTTTATAGTACTAAGTGTCTAATTTTATTCGTTTTTGTGATATTTGATTTTTTTTAAAAATGCAGAGGTAAAATTAAATTGATTTTACTTTAACACTTTTACCACTTTAAACTTTAAAATGTGTAACAAGATTAGAAAAAAGTGTGCTATATCATACCTAGGTCAAATCAAAGATTAAATATTGTACAGGGTGATCAAAAATAATTTCAATTTTTCAGAAAATCAAATAGCCATATCTCTCTTTATTTTAAATGGAACACACTGTATTTTTACGTCACATGATGACAAGTAAAATACTCTTTCAAATGGTGTGTAGGTTGCCTATACCTATCTTTTGTGCTTTTTAGTAAACTCTGTTTTTACAAATTTTTAGTCCAAATGTTTATTTAAATTAAAGTTGGCTGTGATATAGCAGCCATTAATATTTTTCTTAAGAAAATAACAACGACCATTTATTGATTACTAGTGTTTTAGTCAGTTTAAAGAAATTTCAACGATTTTAAATAAAAAAACCCTTCTTCTACAACAACAAAATGATATAATACTGGTAGGATGTGAAAAAAATGGTTTACTTTAGTCTAGAGTTAATCCTGAAAAATATTCCAGTAGAAACCATCTGATAACCTTAATAGTTGCTTTAAAAAATTTGACACAGTGATTACGGATAATGGAAGAAACGAGTTAAAGGTCATAGAATATCGTCATAACTGACCAGAGGCGTTATTAGGATTGTTTAAAAACACAAGTTTTATCATTACCACATTTAGCTGAAATAAGTGTTATTGGAAGTAGCATTATAAGCAACTAATTTTTTTCTGTGAATTTTAAAAATAGTGGCAGATAATTCAAAATATTTTAATTTTGTGCTTTTTTCCAACAAATATACATTTTGCAATAACGGCTTAGTAAATAGGCATAGCTATATCACAGCCTACTTATATTTAAATAGACATTTGGAATAAAAATATGTTAAAACGGAATTTACTTAAAAAGTATAAAAGATAGGTATAGGCAACCTATACACCATTTGAAAGATCATTTGATTTGTCATCATGTGGTGTAAAAAATACAGGGTGTTCCATTTAAAATAAGAGAGATATTGCAATTTGACTATCTAAAAAATTGAAATTATTTTTTGATCACCCTGTATCTATGATCTCGATATGACCTACGTATAATAAGGCAGACTTTTTCCTATTCTTGTAACAAATTTTAAAGTTTAAGGAGTTTATACTGTTAAAATAAAATTAATTTAATTGCACCCTGCATTTTGAAAAAAAATCAAATATCACAAAAATGAATAAAATTAGACACTTGGTACTATAAACAAACTTAAATTATTTTTTATGTAGAATCTAAAACCGTCCTAAAATATAGGGTGTTCCATTTAAAAAAATATAACTTTGATACGTCACACTTTTTGAGACATCCTGTATAGAGTAAAATAATTTTATACTGTGGCCTTATCCGACCTGTATATGTTTCAGTATTTACTTTTTTAAAAACTCCATGGTTATCCAGCTACAGACCGTGTTGAATATGGTGGGCCACCCTGTATATGGAAATTTATTTAAAATAAAACCTAGGAATATTATTAAAACGAATCCACTCCACATGAGCATGACGTGGCTCAAAGAAGCACTCTTATTGGTTAATAAAGGGTTACTTTCAGTTTAACTTATCAACGGGAACGTCAAGTTTATAAATTGACCTTAAAATCGACAGGGACTTACATTAAAAGCCGTTTTTATAACAAAATCTAAAAAATTTGAAAAAGGCAAAAAATGTCTTTGTATTGCAAGAAATATAAAAACGGCTTTTGAGTAGAAAATTATACAATAGTTGTGAAAACAATCTTTATTCGTTTCTTTTAGGATATTTTGAATCTATTTTTTTATAGAAATACTTACAGAAGGAGTAAGAAGGAGGTATGTCTAGACACATTATTTTGTAATAGAAAAATTTTATACTGAATTCAAAAATTAAACATGATAATCTAAGCAGAAGTGTTTTATTTGGCGTTTAAGCATATTCTCAAATATTCTTGTTGACAGAACCAACCAGATGACCAATTTAACCTTAAGACGTATTCTTACGGGATGATTTTAGTTAATCAACTTAAGTGGATCCACTGATATTGAGTAAACAAAAAGTACATATAATTCAATTTAAATTGGCTAAGTTTTGTTGATTTTGCAAAAGATTAATGCATTTAGACGCATTCTTACAGTTCAATTTTAGTTGATCAACTTTAGTGATTTAACTTAAGAAATAAACATAACTGTAAAAACATATGTATATACAGCGTGTCTTCGAAAGTTCTTACCCAATGGGAAACTGTTTAATTATTAACTTTACGAAAAAAGTGCATTTTCATAAAAAAGTCCTGCTTAATGAGAAAATATATTTCAACCAAAGACAATTGTAGATTCACTATAGGCACCCAGAACAATCCTAAATTTTTGGTCATCAGCTTGGACGCTCGCTTCGTGGAATTTATGAAGCGGGTATCCATCGAGTACACACTTAAACAGTACGTATAATTTGCCGCTTCATAAATTCAGCCCAACCAGCGTCCAAACTGATGCCAAAAATTTTGCATTGTTCTGGGAGTGCTAAATTTTGGGTCATCAGCTTGGACGCTCGCTTCGTAGAACTTATGAAGCGAGTATCCATCGAGTACACACTTAAACAGTACGTATAATTTGCCGCTTAATAAATTCAGCCAAGCCAGCTTCCAAACTGATGCCAAAAATTTAGCATTGTTCTGGGAGTCTATAGTTTTTTTATCTTTGGACAATCCACGAAGGCTGAAAGCCTAAATACTAACGTACCGTGGGTGTCTTAAGCGAGGTTAGAAGAAGTTTGTTAACACGGGACTTAAAAACTTGAAGATTTGGGGGGAAGGAAAGACTTCCGCTGGCAGTAGGTTCCACAGTCTAGAAACTCTAGGGATAAAAGAACGAACGAAATGGGAAGTTCGGGGCCTGTCCAATTGAACCGTATAGGGAAGCATATGCGCGGCACAACGAGTTTCTCTGTTGGGAGCTGCAAGAGGAGGGACTATACGGGATAATTCGTCGGAGCAGAAGCCGTAAAAGTATCTATAGAAGAGCGATAGATCTCCTACAGCTCGACGATGGGCAAGATAAGGAAGTCTTTGAGTAAGTAAAGGATCATTAATAAGACGAACAGCCCTTCTTTGAATGGCATCAAGAATGCTGAGGGTTGTAGGGGATGCCATTCCCCAGACATGAGAACAATATTCCAGAAAGTGAACTACAATTGTCTTTGGTGCGACGTATAAAGGTTATGCTCTTCCTTATCATAAATAATAAAAAGAAATCGTTGCAAAAGGATTAACAATTGGTGTATTCCTTTATACTCCAGAACCGTTCAGAACGACACCATGAGTATTCCTTTTACAAATTTTTGACATTTTTTCATGTTATAGAACCGTTCTTGACATTATTGACAGTTCAGAGAACGGTTCTACAAGGTAAAAGGAATACACTAAATGTCATTACCATGATAAGCTAGCTGAAATTGCACCCAGAAAAAAACTATCAAAAATAAAAAACATCTTTTTACTAAACAATAGGTTTAATAACAAATTCATGTGACAAAAAAAGATTACAATAGAGATACATTACGTATTAGAATAATATAACAATAAATCTCAGATCCCAGATATCACAACGTTTAAAAAATGCGTTTAAAGAAAATTAGGCATAACGCCATCCAGATATTAACTTTTTCCTCAAGTATTTCACAATTTTTTGCAATTCGTTTCTATCCACCAAATTTAAATTTTCATCTGGATCTATAAGGTGATCATAAAGTTCTCTTGCATATACCTGAAACAAATTAGGGTAATTTTCTAGAAACCTGCGGCAACTCCGATTTTAACGAAATTTGGTATACGGGGGCGGAAACGTTTCGTTCTCGAGATATTCATCATCAAAGTTCAAATTTGAACTAAGCTTATTTTCACTATATTTCACCTTTTAAAACCCCGTTTTTATAAGTTTTTTACATTATTTTTTCATTAAATTGCGTGGCTTTTCTTTGATAATGCGGCAACCATACATACACATAGGGCTTCATGGCACACTGGGATTAAAATGATTCAAAGTATAGCTATGCAATTTACTGCAAAAATAATGTAAAATACGTAAAAAACGGGGTTTTAAAAGGTGAAAATCAAATATTGTGTGCCACTTTAGCTTTAAATCAAGAATTGTGTGCAAAAAGAAGGGAAAATATTGTAAAAATAGGATTAATTTAAATTTCAAGTCTGATGATGAGTATCTCAAGAACAAAACGTTTCTGCCAAAAATTCAAATCTTTTAGATTCGTGGTCAGCGCCCCAAAAACCCCCGTATACCAAATTTCGTCAAAATCGGAGTTGCCGCAGATTTCTAGAAAATTACCCAAATAAGTTATTGTCGTAAAAACAAGGTGTCCAGAAAATGTGGCAAATCTTCCTTTTATAAAAATAAAGTGCTTGATAGAAATATTAAAAGTTCATATAAACTCCTATGACGAATACAAGACTGGGCCAAAAAAATCGTTTTTTTTTTGAAAAATACATCCAAAATATTGTTTGGTGACAAAAAAAATATCGTAGATTTGAGCCCTTAATTTTAGTATTTAGAGTTCCCTCTCCAATTTATATTTTTTAATTGTATCTCATTTTTGCGTCAAAGCTCCCTATAAATTCCAATGAGTGAAAAAACTTGGGTCAAAAATGAAGAAACCAGTACTTAAATTGTTTCTTTAACTTAAATTGTGAATAACTTTTAAAAGAACGATTTTATTTATTGTCCAGAATAGTTCCTCCACTCACGGTTTCCACCAGAGAAACTTGTGGTGCCGCGCGTATGCATCCCTATACGGTCCAACTGGACAGGCCCCGCACTTCCCACTTTGTTCGTTCTTTTATCCCTAGAGTTTCTAGAATGTGGAACCTGCTGCCAGCGGAGGTCTTTCCTTCCCCCAAATCTTCAAGTATTTAAGTCCCGTGTCAACAAACTCCCTCTTACCTCGCTTAAGACACCCAGGGTACGTAGGTGTACGTAGTATCATAAAGTAACATACCTACGGATAAGAGAAACCATGGCATGCTAAAATTTTCGTACCGCTTTTGCGGCAGGCTCAGCGCTGCCTGGCGGCAGGTTTGTCATTTTTGCCAGTTTACACTTTAAATGCGTCGGTCGAAGCCTCGCCTCCTGTAACATTAGCGGTGGGGAGACACGTAAGCTTACTGAAATGACTAACTGGCGGTATTTCAACGAGAAACGAATAAAATTATATTGGGAGTTTTCGCATGACCTGTCCTTAAATCGGCTATTCCATGATAACTCTTATAATTTAATTACTCTATGGTAGTATTTAGGCTTTAAGCCTTCCTGATTTGTCCAAAGATAAAAAAAAATTCCCTTTAGGAATCTATGTTGTTCCGTTCTACATATTTATTTTTTCCTTAGTTACAAAAGTCCAAAATAAAAGGTAAATCTAAAAAACATATTAATTTTTAAAGCCTAATTATTCGAAAACGGTTCGTCTGGGAAAAATTTCCAATAAGACTTTTTGTAAGCAATTTAATTCCCTAAAGATATATGTGCACATAATTTTTTTAAACTCGATAGTTAGGGAGCTCTGAGGCAAAAATGAAAGTACAAATAAAAAATCTAAATTAAGGGGATGCCGTAGCACGTTAAATGAGCTAAAACGCGATTCCCTGCCGTTTTTAAATGTTTGAGAAAAAAATTGTATATTGAAAAGTTTCTTAAAATGATCCAAATATTATCGGAAAGTTGGTTATTTTTACGGTTTTGTAATTTTGGGAAATTTAATGTGTTAATTATTACCATTACCAAAAGTCAATTAATTTTCCGATAATCTTTGGATCATTTTAAGAAACTTTTCTATGTACAACTTTTTCTCAAAACAAATATTTAAAAAACGGCAGTGAATCGCGTTTTAGCTAATTTAACGTGCTACGGCATCCTCTTAAAGGAAAGGGTCCTCTAAATATCAATATTAAGGGCTCAAAGCTTCACGATATTTTCTTTTTGTGTCCCTAAACAATATTTTCGATATAATAAAAAAAAAAGAAAAGTCGATTTTTTTAGAGCAGTCTACTAACTGTATACACAACCCGGTAAAAAGTTGTTTATTTATTTATTTATTTATTCAAATATACACTACAGAGTATAAAGCTCCAAATGGTACACAATACAAGAAAATACACAATCACAATACAAATTTGTAAAAAAAAACGATGCTACACATTACTGAAAATGAAATTTTACACTAAAGCTTACGCTTTCTTTAAACTATGTAAACTTTAAGAAAATAATTTAATATCGCAATAATTATCATTATAATTCTTTAGGAGACGATCAACAAACACGTTTTGCCCGTAATTAGTCCGGTGTCTATTTACATAAAACAATTGCTGATTACGTGTGGTTCTAGAGGGAATTCGAAAAGTAATTGAATTAATTAAATCACTACAATTAAGCATATATTCAACAGTTTGTATAGGAATATCACCATTGCATCTTCCCTGCGTCTTAATGACTTCAGCCCTAAGAGCTGGATTCTATTTAAATAAGGCAAGTCCTTGTATGGAAATCTGCCTGTACAGTAAAAACTTAGCAAATTTATTTTGTATATTTTCAATTCTTTGTTAATTATTTATATAGGAAGGTTTCCATATTATACTATTGTACTCTAGAAACGATCGGACCAGACTATTATACAAACAAGAAATTGCCCTAGTATCATGCTTTTAAAATAATGCTGTCAATGTGCTTATTAAAGTTAAGCTCTCTGTCGAAGATTACCCCTAAATCGTTAATATGTGGTACCGTTGTTAATGCACTATTGTTAATTTTATAGTCAAATTCGATGGGACTTTTACATCTATAAAATCTCATTACTCTACATTTATTAATATTTAAAGACAAACAATTATTCCTACACCACTGAACAAGTCCATCCAAATCCTTCTGCACAGCACTACAGTCACTTAAATTACGCACACGGTGAAATATTTTTAAATCGTCAGCATATAGCAGAAATCAACACGTTTTAAAAGCTGACGCAACAGAATTACGATACAACAAGAAAAGCCCTGGCCCCAGATGGGAACCTTGTGGAACTCCTGACGTAACCTTAATGTTTTTAGACACAGCACCAGCCAGCCGCACACGCTGAACTCTATCTTCCAAGTATGTCAAGTCAAGTCAAAGTCAAAATATGCTTTATTATCCAAGAAACAAGATTCTTATTGACAAAGCGGTGTAGAAATATACATTAAAGAAAAAACAATCATCCAATGCAAACAAATAGACATAAAGACTACAAAATAAAAGATATAAAATATATAAAAAGTCAATAAATGGTTAAAATGTTAAAATATAAAAACAAACATTAGAAATAACCAACAACTTAAAATTAAATACAAATGTGAAATGTAACAAAAAAAAAAATACAGAGCTATAAATCGACAATAATTTAAAAAAGAAAAAAACATGCAGATTAACATATATTACAAATTATAAAAATATATACATATATAGAGCAACAAGGAACAAAAATTAAGTGTCACAAAACATCACTGTAAAACTCATCCAAACTATAATAAGCTTTACCAAGTAATATATTTTTAATTTTTCTTTTAAAAAGGTGTAGTAAAGGAGAGGCTTTTATTTCACTGGGTAAATGGTTGTACATTTTTATGCTTTCATAAATCACAGATTTTTTGTTAAGGTCCGAGTTGGTATGGGCAGGGATATGTCATATGTCTGGCGAGTGTTGTAAGACATGTCCCGTGGAACAAAATTGTGGCGGTTTTTATAAATAAGGGTGACAGTCTCCAAAATAAATAAACTGTAAAGAGTTAGTATTTTCTGGCTTATAAATAGAGGTTTGCAAGAATCCCTTGGTCCCGCCCTACACAAGTATCAAATAGCTCGCTTCTGCAAAACAAACAGACTGTTAACAAGATAATTGGCGGACATTCCCCAGAAGGCAATCCCGTAACTAAGGTGCGACTCTATAAGCGAGTAGTATATGGTTCTACCCACCGAGGGACCCAGCTCGTTCAGTATAACTTTGAGCGGGTAACAACCTGAAGCAACCCTCTTCCCGATCGCAACTAATCAATCCCAAAAATTTAGTATTAGGGCTACTCTCCACAAAAGAATTGCCAACAACCAACCCGTCAAGACTGCACTTAAAAGACACGATTTTGGTCTTACTAAAGTTGAGAACCAGCAAGTTTGAGTCACACCAGATTTTAATCTTATTTAAATCGTCCGAAATTGTGATATGAAGCTATCCATTCTAAGAACTGTCCACTCACTCCAATAGCATTTAACTTTTTCAGAAGGCGTTTGTGGGACACAGAATCAAAAGCCTTAGAAACATCAGTATATATTGCATCAACTTGGTAACCCTCTTCAATGCTCTCCACTATGTAATTTTGGTAAATCGCCAAGGTCGACGTCGTGTGACGGTATAAGGACAAACATTAAATAAAATAGATGTCTGTAGTACTTACAGTTTTCCAGTCAACACTAAAGTTTTTGTATCAAATCTAACCCATTCCCCATATCGGTATCTATGTGTTTTTATTGAATATCCCATAATATTAATTTGGTTTAGGTGCGGTTTGTCGCTATTTGGAACCATAGTTGGATGTATGCCTGGTCTGGGGTATTGTGTAAATATAGCTGACTTTCCTTTAACATTCTAAAATATTTAAAAATACACTTTTTATTCCAATTTTCAAAAAATTATAAAAATATTGTTCTGAATACCCTCGTATAAAAACATGTACCTTCGTTTTTATACCTTTTAACAATGAAATGTAAATTATTTTTCGGACACGATTCGTTCTCGAGATATTCATCATCCCCGTTGATTACCAAAACTAACCCAAGTTCACTAACGTTCACGTTGCATACATACATACATACAACCCAACCCCCTTCTTTTTGCAAACAGTTCTTGATTAAAAGCTAAATTGTTACTCAATATTTGATTTCCACCTCTTAAAACCCCATTTTTTTATTTATTTTACCCGTTTTTCCATAAAATTGCAAAGCTTCACTTTCAATCATTTTAATCGCAGTAGCTTGGCGCCGCCAAGGTTAGTTTTGGATCAAGTCTGATGATGAATATCTCGAGACCGAAACGTTTTCGAAAATAAAAATTCTTTCAGATTCGTGATCAGCGGCGATGCGTCCGGTTTGTAAACAATTACCAATATTTGGACATCAGTGTGGTTGTTCAGAAGTTATTTTAAATAATATAATATAATATAAGTTTAAAAATGTCTAATTGTACTTTTGATATAAGGAAAATGTAAGTTTTGTATAATAAAATTAGTTGGTTACGATAGATATTATAATTCAAAATTAATACCTGTTTTTCAAGAGTTTCCAGCATAACAGGCAGCAAACTTTGACCTTCAGTACAAATTATAAGTTTTTCGTTTTTAGGACATTTGATTAGAGGTTCAGATACCTGCGTTAAATCCACCAGAGTAGGAAAGATATCCACTAATTCTACCAGCGATTTAACAGTTATTTTAGTTTTTGACAAATTAGGTACATGGATAATCAATGGAACATGTGTAGCTTCCTCAAAGTTACTATATTTTGAAAATTCACCATGTTGACCTAGAGACCATCCTGCAACAAAAACTTGAGCAGATTTTGATTGACCACATTGGGTAACCGTCTAGAGTAACCGGTATTAAAAACCGAAAAACCGAAACCTGGTTTTAAAACCGAAAAACCGATACACCGAAATCGGTTTTAAAACCGAAAACGGAAAACGGTCTTTGAAACCGAAAACCGAAAAAGGCTTTTCTAAACCACATTTAACAGAAAATCGGAAAGTAATTATTCTGTATTAATCGTTTTTGCGTTGATTACGGATTTGCCCATGAGCTGTGGTGTTAAGTGATAATCATTATTCATCCTAGAATATTCTTCAAAAGAAATTGGTTAAATATAAATAAGAATTAAAATATAACATCCCTGTTAATAAATGCAAGATTCTAAAAGGTCATGTAAAAATTCCATATATACATACATAATTAATTTTTTCCTCTGTATTTAAAATTGGTATTCTATTTATGGTGTTTTTTCTTGGTTTATTGGTTAATAAAAAAAACAGAAAAGGAAAAGTGGTGATTTTTAAATTTTAATTTAGTGTATTATTATAGTAATTTGTAGTTTTTATATAAACCGCAATCAACCAAAAACCTATTAATTGATATTCGAAGAACCGCTTTTCGATTTTGGTTCGATTTTCCGAAAAACCGGTATTTGAAAACCGCTTTTTAAAACCGGTTAACCAATATTCGAAAACCGTTATTTCAAAACCGGTTAACCGGTATTCGAAACCGGTTTTCGAATACCGGTTTTTGGTTTTGGCCAAAACCGCGGTTAACCGAAAACCGAAAAACCGGTTTCGGTTGCCAGCCCTAGTCTAGAGTCGAATTTTGGGAAAAATTTCTAAATTAATTTAAAAAAGAAAGATTTAAAATAAATATAACAGAAAATTTGACACTCTGTATCTCGAAAACGATACTTTTCTACAACCTAACCAAAATTGCGTTAAACCGCATTATGGCCAAAGGAATTTGTGATAGCATTTCATACAGACCTTTTAGAGACATCCTGTATAAGTTGCTAAAGTAAATATTTTTCAAGATCTGCATGTGTGAATTTTACATTTAAAGTTTCGAAATTGATTGTAACTTGTTAAATCTTTTGAACGAGCTCTATAAAAGATCCTTGCTTTTCTAGATAGGCCTTTCTAGGAGAGTTTTTATGTTAAAATAAATAATAGTTTAAAAAAAAAACTAAAAACACGCTTTTATATGCAACCGAACTAAAAATTAGGAAATAATTTTTCATTACAAAGAGTTTGTATTACAGTAATAAAAGGTCAAACAATGAATCATAATTATATACCTCAAAATAGAATTATAATAAAATTTAAGATAATAACAGAATAATTCACTTCAGAATAAAAGCGGGAGGTTTGTAATGTAAAATTATTTTCTAATTTTTAGTTCTATATATTAATTAGTTTGTGCATGTGATATTGAAATGTTTCACGAACTATTTCGTAATCTAATCATTGCATTTAAAGCTTCACTGTTGCATGGGGTTTCAGAACGCAACTACTCCGAACAAGTTTCTGTCAGCCTTATGCTGAGAGTACGTCCGAAACTGCACGCATGCGCAGATCACGCACTATCTCTTTCTCTGTTACTCTCCTACAGAAAAACTACAATTTATTTATCCTGGCCATCCTAATCAGGATAACGGGATACTATTTGCAGATTATTGCATTGTCATGGGTCCTTGATACGTGTGCAAAGTTTCAAAGAAATCGAATCGCTGGAAGTTGGTGAAAATTAAGCTTAAAGATTCGGTTACATACATACATACAACCTAAGCTAATAATAAAAGCGTGTTAATACATACATACATACAACCCAAGCTAATAAAAGCGTGTTAAAAATAGAACATAGTTTTATGTCTAAATGTTCATAGGGTCCCAAAACATTCCAAATTCTGCCACCCAAACAATGCGCACTTTATGCATCACGTAAAATAACAGATTTTACCTTACCATGATCTCCAGTTAAAACAACAATCGTATCCCGCAAATCCACTTCTTTCATAACACTGCCAATCAAATCATCCACATAAGTAACTGATGCATAATAGGACTGTATAATTTTCTTCATAACATCGTCTGATATCGGTCCATACGGAAATGAAACATTTAACTTTTTTATATCATCTCTTTCTCTTATATCAGTCCATGGATTCCACGCAACGTCGGGAAGTAAGGAAGGTCTTACTCTGTTTGCCGGCAAAGAAATGTTGTCCAGGGGTGAAAATCTTAAAACAATCCTAAAATCATTGTTGTTTAAATTGGATGTTAAAACTTACAATGATGATTTAAGGGGTTATATCAACTTGTAACCGAAAGAAACTCGTGTTTTGTGATTTTTTTAATAAAGAGACATTTTATTTATTACAAAAGTACACGGAAGACTTTTTAAGATTCCGCGGTTAACTTTTAAAAAGCTGATATCCTGGAAGACTACCGAAAAAAGGTGTCTGGGTGAGCAAGATATGGCAAGTCCAAATCATTTAAATGCCAAAAATCCAAATAAAAAATTTCTAGGATAGATAAATACAGGTTATGATCGAAGAAATAGTCAAAATTTTGGTTTTTGACAAAATGGCGCCTTCCCAAAGAAAAAAACACCGTTTCGAGAAAAAAGCATTTAGATTTTTAAGAAACCTATACATTTGGTTGAAATTTTTTTACAAACACCGCCATGTTAGGTATTTAGAAAAACATAAATTTTTACATGACAGGCAATACGGATTTCGTCACAAGAGATCTACAGCAGATCTTCTTTCCTTCGTTTCGCACAAATGGAACAAGTCTCTTGAGTTTCTAGGTGAGTCCCAGATCGTTGCTCTTAATATATCTAAAGCTTTCGACCAAGTCTGGCATGACGCACTTCTTAGCAAACTTCCCTCCTACGGTCTTCCAACTAAACTCTGCTCTTGGCTCTCCAGTTATCTTTCTAATCGACGTATATCAGTCATTGTTGATGGCCACGCTTCAAGCTTTCACGAAATTAATGCTGGAGTGCCTCAGGGTTCAGTACTAGCACCAACTTTGTTTCTTCTTCACATCAACGACCTTCTTTCTTCCACAACCAATCCCATTCATAGTTATGCTGACGATAGTACCCTTCACTCCACTTTTCAAGTTCCCAAGCCAATCTCTTAACCCGACTCGGAAGGCAAACGCAGGGCGATGCAGATATCTCTTTGACAGGATCTCAATTTGATATTGGATTGGGGCGCCAAAAATCTCGTTCAATTTAATGCATCCAAAACACAATCGTGTTCCTTGTCGCAAAAGAAATTATCAAACGTTCACCCTTTGCTTATGAGTGGCCAGGTTTTGCAAAGCGGGGACACATTTAACCTTGTGGACGTCACATTTGAGAATAACCATAAACACATGGTATCTATAGCCACCGCGGCTTCAAAAAGCTTGGATTTCTTTTCCGAGCCAAAAAGTATTTTTCTCCTTCCAACTTATACACTTGGTATGTGTCCCAAATTCGACCCTCCCTGGAATACTGTTCTCATGTCTGGGGAATGGCATCCCCTACAACCCTCAGCATTCTTGATGCCATTCAAAGAAGAGCTGTTCGTCTTATTAATGATCCTTTACTTACTTAAAGACTTCCTTCTCTTGCCCATCGTCGAGCTGTGGGAGATCTATCTGTTAGAAATACATGTGATGAACCAGTATGTAAACATTATTGTTATTACCTTTATTTTATACCTATTGGTATTGTAATTGTTAATTTTTAAAGAGTGTCAATAAAAGTTTTTATATGTGTCATCACCTTCATATTATTTTGTCTTATTAAAAAGTTTTTAAGTTATATTTCTAATTCTATCGCTCTTCTATAGATACTTTTACGGCTTCTGCTCCGACGAATTATCCAGTATAGTCCCTCCTCTTGCAGCTCCCAACAGAGAAACTCGTGGTGCCGCACGTATGCATCCCTATACGGTCCAATTGGACAGGCCCCGAACTTCCCATTTCGTTCGATCTTTTATCCCTACCTTGCTTAAGGCACCCACGGTACGTTGGTATTTAGGCTTTCAGCCTTCGTGGATTGTGAAAGGTTAAAAAAATCTCTCCGAAACTATTTGACGGATTAATGTCAAATTTTTTAGAGAATATACTTGACTACCACTCTTTCCGCGGTCTTCGAGTAGTGCGGTTCACGTTTACGTAAAAGTCTACATAGACTTCCCAGGTAGACGGCTGAAGGCGTCGTACGAGCGTAGCTGTACCCTTGGGGACCGAGAAAAGATTCACGCTAAATTGGGACTTCTTTCTTCTGGGGCTAAGCGCTGTGAGTGAAGATTCCTAAAGCCTGAAGTTTTTACGTTTTGGTGTTGAACACATGGTGTCTTCGTATGGTCGAGGAGGTGCGCATGCCTTGCGGAAGAACGTCAGTAGTGAAAGTGACGGTTATGTGCGATACCAGTAGCAGCCTTTGGCTTGACAGCCACAATTTATGCATGTTCAGAAGTTCATCGCTGTTGTTGATTGTTAGAAGTGTTTCTTATTCATATGCTAGGAAAGTCTGGGAGTTTCGAGCTCGATTATCCAGATTTTCCACGGAGAAAGCCGGGAAAGCTTATAAGCAACAGTTTATATGACCGGAACGGGAGAACTGGCGAGTTGACTTAGTATCAGAGCCATAAAACAAAGAGATAAATAGATACTTGACTACATGTAAGTACATGTGCACTCAAAAATATGCTAAAAGAAACGATTTTTTCAAAATTGCAAATGGATGTAACCCCTTAAATAAGAGTAATTCAAAAATCGACTAAGAAACTTAATATGGTTATCTACATGAACACAGCTTCAAATACATTTTTTCAAAATGGCATTGATTTATGACTTAATTTTTTAGGGAGATTTACATGTATAAACCTTATTTAAAATTTGTTAATAAACAAAAGAGTTGAATTGCAAAAACTAGACCCTTAGCCATGTACAGGGTCATCCAACAAGGACTGAACAGGGGCTTAATTTTAACTTTCCCTGTATTTTTCAAAAAATCCAAGATAGCAGTTTGGCGTAACTTTTTATGCTCTTTTTGAAAATAGTACTTCGAAAAAAATGGACTCCGAAACAAAAGAGTTACGGCATGCACACTTTGTTTTTAAATGGAATGCCCCACTTTTTATTTCATATTTGAAAAGGAGGCTATCTTTTTACGTAAAAGCTGCTATATATTTTATTTATTTATCTTATTTAAATATGTTTATTTTTCAGAAGAAATTATCGTATTTCCAAATTTTTTTCCCGCTGATATAAGGTAAAAATTACCTACCTACTAGGTAAAACCTACACCTGCTGAATATCTGTTAGTGTCATACCAGTTATGTTTCAGAAAGAAAAGTCAAGTAATTAAATTAAAGTATTTATTAAAGGGGAAATATTTATTAAAACGTTTAAAAATGATTATTTACACTAAATTATACAAAAAATACAACAAAACAGAAGTCTCAAGAATCTCGATTTATATATAATTTTAAACCGACAACAAATTGGCTATTTAACAAAAAGAAGTTTAATAAAATAAATGTCAATAATTGGGCTTCATACTGGTCACTAATAACTTAAAATGTTGAATGTGTCCCCATTATTTTCAAAACAACATTGATACGCTCTCTGAAGTCGTTCTAAACTGGCCGCTAAAATATGGTTTTCATCATTTAATCATACGAACTTCGTTTACAATTTTGTCTCTTATTTCTTCAATATTTTCGTTTCTTTGGTGGTAGGCTACATTTTTAAAGGTGACCCCAAAGAAATGAGTCCAAAAGTGAAAGCTCTGGACTATTTGGTGGCCAAGCAACTGTTCCATTTCGTCCAATCCATTCAGTATACCGCTCATTTAAAAAATTAACAACAGCCTGGGTAGTGTGGGGAGGTGCTCCGTCCTGTTGCCAAATGATTGAACGGTAGGTTTCCAGAGGCAGTTCTTCTAAAAAGATTTTCGATTTCGTTTTCCAAAAAATTATGGTACCTTTGACCAGTTAACGTTCCGTGATAAAATATTGGACCCAAAATTTTGGTATTTAACATTCCGCACCAAACATTAATGGAAGTTCTACCTTGCTTTTTTATTTCCAAAAATTTTCTAGGATTTTGAGGTTGCCCAGTGATGTTTATTATGGCGGTTAAACATGCCAGAAGTTGTAAAACAAGCTTCATCCGTCCATAAAATTTTTTTAAAAGGTCTGGGTCATGATCTTGCTCTCTAATTAGAATTTCTGCAACAAATCTAAATCGAGATTCTTTTTTGCTGCGAGGTGATATTTTTGAACGGGAAGGATGCAGAAATGGGAACATCTTATTTTTTATTAATGTTCTATGGACTGTTCCGTAGCTAACATTTCTTCTTGTAAAACCATACTGAACATCTCGAACTGCGTCGGAAATCGAATTATTAGGGCTATTAGTAAAATAATTTATAATAGAATTTTCCCGTAATCTTCGTCTTGGCATAGTTTTTTCTTGTCCTGTAACGATTTTGTCTCTTCAAATAATTTTTTTATTCTTAAAATTGTGTTTATTGATATGTTTCTTTGGACGGCAGCAAAATATCTACGTTTAGTCTCTCTGGCGTTCTCTTGGCATTTGTAAAATAGGGTAATAATTTGTAGACGGTCCTCTAATGAGTATTTCATTTTGAGTAATTTTATTTACAAACAAATAATAAATATAGCTAGACAGTGACAAATACCCACACAGGTTATACAGGTGTAGGGTACCTACACAGGTGATAATTTAGTATTATTTTGGCGCGAAACCAAATTTGATCATTTCTTTTTAGAAAAATAGCATATTTAAATAAGATAAATAAATAAAATACATAGCAGCTTTTACGTAAAAAGATAGCCTCTTTTCAAATATGAAATAAAAAGTGGGGCATTCCATTTAAAGAAACAAAGTTGCATGCCGTAACTCTTTTGTTTCGAGTCCATTTTTTTCGAAGTACTATTTTCAAAAAGAGCATAAAAAGTTACGCCAAAGTGCTATCTTGGATTTTTGAAAAATACAGGGAAAGTCAAAATTAAGCCCCTGTTCAGTCCTTGTTGGATGACCCTGTACAGGGTGGGCCAAATTCGACGCTTTTAATAGGGAAACTCATGTTTCTGTATGTTTTACAAAAAACTGACCCCTATTTGCGAGGCTCAAATTTTAAGATAAATTTATCTCAGTAAAAACCTCAATTCGCTATCTTGCGTCTTTTACTCGCTACAGCGTGTTTCCTAATTTCTTGCGTTTTCTTTTATCCTTTATAACTTTTTTATTTTTAAATATTTTTAATTCTGTAAAAACATTTCTACAGCATCTTTTTATGCAGATTGCAGATTTAATTTTAGTTTTTTGCTAAGGGTTCTGCATTTTTGATTTTTTTATTTATTTTTGGAAATATTAAATGGAACACCCTGTATATTTTTTCACTATTAAAATGGTTTAAAAATTATCTTTTCAAAAATGTATCACACTTTATATTTCTTCTCAGCCGTTTCTCGAGATATTGCATATTTTGTCATTTATGACTGATATTGTTAGATAGTAGGCCATGAAAAAAATAATTATGTTTTACTTTAAAATTTTGTTATAACTTTTGTTTTTTATTGATTGCAATGACGGGAAACCATTTATTATTAATATATATACACTATAACCAAACAAACATGTTTTGACATTTAATGTCAAAGTTTTCAGAATATCCTAGAAAAACATAAAAATATTGAATTTTAAAACCTAAATAATAGGAAGTTTTTATTTTTATTATTTTTATTCCATTTGTCTTTGACAACGGTGGCAAATTTACCACCGAAACGTAGATTTTTAATTATCTTTTTACTTGTTTAAATTAAATTTTTTGGTTTTTAGTACTTTTAATTTTATTTTGGCGTGTACCCAAATAAATACCGTCCATTAAAATTGTTTAAAGTAAAACATAATTAGTTTTTATGGCCTACTATCTAACCAATATCAGTCATAAATGACAAAATATGTAATATCTCAGAAACGGCTAAGAAAAAATATAAAGTGTAACACTTTTTAAAAGGTAATTATCTAGTCATTTTAATAGTGAAAAAATATACAAGGTGTTCCATATAAAATTTTCAAAAATAAATAAATAATTCCAAAATGTGCCACCCTAGAAAAAAACTAAAATCATATCTGCAATCTGCATAAAAAATTGCCGTAGACATGTTTTTATAGAATTAAAAAATATTTAATAATAAAAAGTTATAAAGGATGAAAAGAAAACGCAAGAAATTAGGAAACACGCTTTAGCAAGTAAACTACGCAAGATGGCGAAATGCGGTATTCACTAGAAAATTTATCTTGAAATTTAAGCCTCGCAAATGGGGGTCAGTTTTTGTAAAACATACAGAAATATGAGTTTTCTCTTAAAAAGCGTCGAATTTGGCCCACCCTGTACACCTAAGGTAGCAAATTTTCGGTGTAGATAGATTGGATTTACTTCTTTTCTTCAAATTATTTATTTTCCCGGAAATTGCAAAATTCTATGTAATAATGCCAAAGTTCGCATTTTGTGGAAATGGCTGCGAAATTATTTAAAACGCCGCATATCCGATGACGTAGTTGGAGTGTGCCTACGTCACAAAGATACAAGCTAAGACATCCCTTTTATATTGCTTGTTCCTTTGTTAGCAATATTTATTTAACGTGACGCTTTTCACATACGCACTGGCAACATTGTGAAGTTAATTAAAGTAGGAAATTGTGGAATAAATGACAATCAACTTTAAAAATTATTTACAAAAAACCATAGACAATTTTGTTAAAATTTTAATTTTCCCAGGTTGGTGACGTATTTAACCATTGTACAAAATAGGTTTTTACCATTGTAAAATTTTGGCTAAGAGCTTATTAAAAAACACACAGTAGCAGGTAAATGACACAAGATAGGAAATTGCGGTTTTCACCACTAAGCTCGCCAGTAAGTTTGTTTTAAAATTCCTTGCGTGTAGAGGTCAATTTTTGTGTAAAACACAGAAACATAAATTTTTCCATTAAAGACATTAATTTTAGCACACCCTATACATGCTTTGTTTACTTATCCTAACTGTTTTATAATTATTAATGTCTGTATTTCTTACCTAAATATGCTTCAGGAAACTTAAAAGGAATGTGTGGTTTATGGAAGCCCACGGCCAAAAAATATGGTTCTTCTCCAGACCTATTTCTATATTTTAAAAAGCTAACGGCTTCTTCCATAGACTCTAAAAATAATGTCACCTTGATAAAAAGAAAAGTCAAAATAGTGATAGTGTCAGATATACACTGTGTGCAAAAAGTCCCGGAACCCCTTAATAATTCGCAAATGCGTCATTTATCGAAAAGTCTTCCAAATAAAGTTTATAGATATATTTTAGATCTATTTTATAAAAATATGTTTACATGTACAGTGGGCATCACAACGAAGATATAGACACAAGTTACCTCTTTTTAAATGGAATGTTGTATATTTTATTGGATTTTTGAATTCTCCACAAAATTTTAACATGACTTTGTGTAACATATGCTATACCTAAACTCACTAGTTTAAAAGATACAAGAGTTTAAAGAAATATAATGTAAATATTTATTAACTTTTAAAATATGAAAACACTTATTAATAAAAACAGAATTGACACAAAAATAACTTGTAAACACTTAACCTATTTAATTAAATGTTGGAAGTGACCTCCTTAAACGGCTTGACAATGTGCTACTTTGTAATAAAAAGCATTTGTAACATTTTGTAGCATATTCGGAGTAATGTTTTCTCTTCTTATTCTTGGTAAGACCGCTCGCGATCCCCAAACCCTCGAATCATAAGAAGCGTTATTCTCTCTTTCTCAGAAAGTGCCATGACTAGTTATTTTAAATAGTTTAACTAACAACTGCTCAATAATTACCAAACGTCACTTATACATGTCATACATACCCAAAAATGTTACTATGTAAATGTAACTAGGTAAATATTGTAACAGGTGAAAATAAAAATATCGATAAAATACTTTTTTAAACCCTTGTACCTTTTAAACTAGTAAGTTTAGGTACAGCATATGTTTCACAAAGTCATGTTAAAATTTTGTGGAGAATTCAAAAATCCAATAAAATATACACCATTTCATTTAAAAAAAGGTAACTTGTGTCTATATCTTCGTTGTGATGCCCCTGTACATATAAACATATTTTTATAAAATAGATCTAAAATATATCTATAAACTTTATTTGGAAGAACTTTTCGATAAATGAGCGCATTTGCGAATTATTAAGGGGTTCCGGACTTTTTGCACACAGTGTATAAATTACTCAAAACATGTCAAAAGAAAATAAAACGGTGTGTGCCTTAAATACAGAGTTATTTTTAAGTTGATTTATTTCTTTTAACCCTGTAAAAATGCATAAAATTAAGAATTTTTTCAAATAAAATTATGTCTAAAAATGCTTTCTTTCCAGGGTACAGAGTGTTAAGGTTAAAAAAAAATGCGTTTGTCATTATAACTTTCCTACCACTCCAGATATTTTCACAAAATTTGGTACACTTCAATTCAGTAAATACTGCAAAATGAACTTTCTATGCTGACGACACCACTTTAACAGTA
Organism: Listronotus bonariensis; assembly: GCA_014170235.1. Taxonomy (NCBI): domain Eukaryota; kingdom Metazoa; phylum Arthropoda; class Insecta; order Coleoptera; family Curculionidae; genus Listronotus; species Listronotus bonariensis. Next base: position 53,747 of record JACEGR010002081.1, on the reverse strand, counting down.
TCAGCTAAGGACCTTGTGGAACTTAAGGCAAAAACAAATGAAGTACAAGCTCAGGCAAATGAATGGTTTGTGGCAAATCAGCTGCCACTAAATGTTACAAAAACAAAAACTATGGTATCGTTCCTTAGATGTCTTGACAATGTTCCAGCAAACCCAACATCTTTTAAATTTCTGGGAATTCAATTGGACCCAAAACAAACATGGTGTGAGCACGGGTTCTGCTTGCCAAATCTGACTATAGTAGTGTATGCTCTACGCCAACTATCACAAAGAGCACAAAAGATACGCCGGACACTCCGCTGTAAGGCACCGAATCTTTGGATTCCAAAGAAGAGCTGTGCGTATTGTTGCTGGGCTTGGATATCGAGATGACACCACGGAAGCTTTCAGACGTGAAGGAATCCCCACATTGCCTGCGGCTTTTGGACTGGAAAGTATCCTATATATGCGAAGACAATTAGATCAGTATGAAACTCACGCCGACTTGCACGGCTACAGAACACGAAACAAAAATAATATATATCCCATCAACATAAGGTTAAAAAGGACCCAAGCTGGTGTAAACTACTTTGGCATAAATTATTTTAATAAACTGGACGAATCAATAAGGATGTTAACTCCAACAAAACTAAAGTCGGAACTCAAAAAGCTATTTCTGCAGGTTTCTCCTTTCTCCTTGGAAGAAATTGATAGGATTGTTTTCGATTATTCAGTAACTTATTATAACTTTGTTTGTTCCTTACGTTTTCATTTGTTCATTTATTTTTTAAATTACTATTTTTACTTGTTCGTTACCGATAATCTGTGCATTATGTATTATATACCTACTTGTTTTTTAGTTTTAAGTTTTATTTTATATTTACTATTTTATATGACGTATGTTATTAAATTGTAATATTCATTGACATTAATTAATAAACTAAACTAAACTACAATTTTATATATTATTAAAAAGTTTTTGCTCTTAGGAAGCTATTACCCAGCGAAAAACCTAATTTAGGAATAAAATACCATATCAGATTTTAGCGATGTTGCCACGCTTAAAATTGGCTTTTATTTTTTTAATGAAAACCGTATGTCTTTCGAAAATATAAAGAGACCAAATGACCCCAAAGTAAATGAGTATTCATAAATGATTCAAAATAAAAGCAATGGCATATTGTTTTTTTCTTCAAAAATTTTAAATACCTACAAATTTTGTTCAAACGCCACTAGTAATTTTTTTAAAACTTTTACAGCAAAAAATGTAATGTAATGGTCAAAAAAGTGTATTTGATATATTCATTTTGTGTAAATATCTGGAGTGGTGGGAAAGTTATGATAAAAAGGCATTTTATCCTTAAAACTTTAACACCGTGTATCTTGCAAAGAAAGCATTTTCAGACAAAATGTTATTTAAAAAATTGTATTAATTTCTTACATTTTATACAGTGCTAAAAGGAAATTACCAACTTAAAAATAATCCTGTATACCGGGTGTTGCTCCGTCGAGCGGGACATAGGGAATCCCATGTAAATTTTGAAGTGGTCCAATATTGGCTCCCCCAATTATTTTAGAAGAAAATGCTATTAGGATTTATTGAAGAGCACAGTAAGTTCCACCCAAAATGAAAATTTGAGCATTTTTCAACCAACCAGTAAAGAGTAAACTGCTTAATACTTCTGCAACGTAGTATCTCATTATGCACCCTGTACTCTAGAAATCAACAATAAAAACACCATATCGATTTATCAGTGACAATTTAAATCATTAATTTATAATGTCATTGCCAAAACTGAATTATTTTATACGGGAATTTCATAAAGAATCCTCGCATTTCATTTTAGTTTACAGCTAATTTCAACACATGCACTCACAGTTACGCAAGACAATAAAACAAATTTTTCTACATTTAGAAATCAATTTATGACGAAAATATCAGGATTTAATCAAATGCTCAAATATTCATCCATTAACTGCCAGACAATAACCCAAACAATTATAAAACTCATTTCTTACGTTGGCTAGTTGGTACATCCATATTCTGGCACATTCAGCGGAAATAGCATTCCTTAGCTGGACTAAATTTTCATATTTTTTATTGGTAGCTTAGATTTTAAATGTCCCCATAAAAAAAAATCGTTTGGCGAAAGATCACGTCCATTTTCTTCACATTTGCAATTATTGACTACTGTGCCTGTAGTTTCAAATTTTTTATCGTCCGTTCTATTGACGATACTTGGTATTGGCCTATTGGGAAAATAGGCTGCAAACATGTCCGCTACTCTTCGATAACTATTTCCCTGGTAAAACCATTTTATAATAGTGATTTTTTCTTGATTTAAGTAGTTCATTATTTAAGAATGATGTGACATTGATCTGACAACTTGAGAGTAAGAGGTTAATTAATTTTTCCAGTATTTTATTATAAACTTCTAACAATACAAGGCGGGTAAGAAGATGGGAGATTCGTAACTTATTTTAGCATTTATCTCTTAGCTGGCGGACTGAGAAGAGCTGAAATTTGTACACTGGGTATAACTTTTTCGTGCTCTTTAAAAAATCCTAATTATATTTTCTTCTAAAATAATTAGGGAGCCAATATTGCACCACTTCCAAATTTACATGGTATTCCCTATGTCCCGCTCGACGGAGCAACACCCGGTATAATTAGACTAGAATTTCTATCATTCGACAGTATACAGGGTGGAAGTCCCTGGCTCCCCTTTTGATTTACAACAAAATTGCATAAAACTACTTTGAAGACGTTAACAAGATCAACTCTCACACAATACATTTCGTTATTTTCTAATAAGCCAATTAAATGTTATTTAAGAAAAACTATTTTTAAAATCTTTGCATTATAGGGTGCAGGTTGTGAGAGTTGACGAGGGTGTCATCAGCGGAGAGTGTATTAAATATTGGAGTACCACAAGGATCAGTACTGGGTCCAATTTTATTTTTAATTTACATAAATGATCTTCCAAACATTAAACAACAGGCTAAGTATACACTCTTTGCTGATGACACTACGGTAGCCTTTTGCAGCTGATAATATTGAAGGAGTGCTGGAGGGTTCTGTGGAGGCGCGGAACAAAACTGAGCAATGGTTTACTGCAAATAAGTTGGTTTTAAACGAAAATAAGACAAACCAAGTAATTTTCGCAAATGAGAGATGTGGGTGATCTAAATGAGGGTGTTAGCGAGGTTAGATTTTTGGGAGTTTCCTTAGACCCAAAACTTCAATGGGGCTCACACATTAACGTGTGTAGAAAACTAAATAAAAGCCTGTTTATTCTGAGAAACCTTTCAAGGTGCGTCTCACCAGAGACCTTACATACTGCTTATCACTCCTTTTTCACTCGCATCTTTCATATTCTATCCTTGCCTGGGGTCATGCGGCCGACATACACCGGGTGTTTGGCTTACAACGAAAGGCTCTGAGAGTACTTGCAGGTCTGGGTTTAAGGGATGACTGCCGTCAGGCTTATAGAAGGCTTGGAATCCTCACTGTGCCATCACAGTACATTTTGGAAAATCTTCGTTTTTAAGGGAAAATATCAACCTCTACACAAGTCATGAGTTATGACACCAGGCATAAACAAAACATGATACCGGCATACTGGCGTCTGAGAAGGTGTCAAACTGGACCGGGATATTGGGCAATAAATTTTTTTAATGTATTGCCACAAAGTATTAGAATCTTGCCTGAAAAAAAAATTGTTACCACAATTAGGCAAATATTGACTGAAAACTGTTTTTATTCAATACAGGAATACCTTAAGGTATAATTTTAACTTTAATTAGAAATTATTTTCGTGTTTTTATATTTTAAACTGCTGTATTGTGTAAGTATTCTTTTGAATTACTTTAAGTATTTTAATATTGTTTGTTTAAAATAATGTTTGTTATTTATTTCTTTTTTTTAATATGTGTAGGATAAGGTTTTATAACTATTTTTTTTTTAACATTGCTGACTTGTGTAAATACATTTGTATGTTGACATCAATAAATAATTTTGAATTTTGAATACCTGATACATACCTTAATAATTCCCCAGTAATGAATATGAAATAATGAATAACCAACAAAAATAACTAATAGAAAGTTAAAAATCAATAAAAAAATTTACAAGAACTATTATGCATTACTGGTGAATTTATTAAGGTATTCAACAATTATACAAATACTTTATAGAAAATAACTAAAAACTAAATTTAGTGTGTTAGCTTATCCACAGCCTTCTTAAATTCTAAGCCGTGAAGGAGAAATCTGGCAACACAGCACAGTAGGAATGTCAAGTAATGTTTAGAAGTAAACAGAAACAAGTTTAAACGATTGCTTAAAGGTTTTTCTGTTTTTAAAAGTTAAATAGTAACGTGTATTTATTATATAAAGAAAAAATAAGTAATTAATTGTTATATTTAAAAAATAGGACCAGTGGCAATATGTCAATCGTTGTTTTTACGTTTAAATGTGCGCGTATAGTTGGTGCATACATTATGGCACGAACGTGTTGCGTTTTGGGCTGCAAAACGAATTACCCAAGCTATATTAAAACAGAGGGTTATCAAACAACATTTTATTTCCCCATAAACGATGAAATTAGGAAAGCCTGGTTGTGCGCTATTGACCGGATAAGTGTTTTTTTATTAAAAGTATAAGTAGTACCTATACGGTAAATGGACAAATATATTTTACGGGCTACTAATTAACTAAGTGTGTTTTAAAAAAATTGGTTTTATTTGATATCAATAGTGTGTATAGTGCACCAAAAACAAATATTTACCCCACGCAATATCCTAAGGACTATATTAACTAATGCGCATAAATATCCTGGTAAGTTCACCAAAAATATTATTTATATAGATATTCTGAAAGTTATTTACCTAAGGCGGTTTTAGGGTAAATATAGTGGAAAACCTAATTTAAAGTGTTTGTTATTTTAAAAGTGCATCTTATGTAATACGCTATATTAAGCGTTTATATTTATAACTAAACACACATGCTTTCAATTTATTTTAAGTATTGCAAGTATTTCTAAGAAATAAATGTTTAGTTAACTTTAAAAAGCTACATTGGTCCGTTCGCAAAAAATGCATAAAGCAGGGTAGAAAACATCATAACAATTTGAAATTTTTAAATCCTTACTAACAAAATTTGTATAGGGCAGAAAAGTTCCTGATAAGTTTTGCAGACACATTATTGCTTTTAAGGGCATCTATAGTATTTAAAATTATACCTATATGTTGTCTAAAATATCAAAAAAAAAAATTAATACCTATATTTTAGTTTAAAACACTTAATAAATTAATTATATCTAGCATGTAATCTATTAGGAACTCATTTCAATATTCCTACTGTACAGTGTTGTTTGCAACGTTGCCTTTCTTACTTCACCGCTCAGAGTTTAAGAAGGCTGTGGCTTATCCTATCAATGTCTTTAAAATAGTCTGATACAATTTTGTTGTAAAATCAATGGGAGAGCCAATTTTTAAAGATATCAAAATTTACATGGGATTTCTTATGACCAGTTTGGCGATTTACCGCCCGGTATAATTATTACCGATATCTGGTAAAGTCCCATAAGGTTGGAAATCAGTGACTACAGGGCATATGAGATTCTTAGATAGGGTTCCATCAGAATTTTTACAAACTTTTGCATTTTTAAATTCTATTGTTCTGGGATGAAATGGTTTTTGACTCCAGCTGAATGGCTGATCATCAGAGAAATTTGAAGAAATACCTAAAATAATGTCAAAATAAAAATATGTTTTATTGGTTATAAATTATGCTCCAAAGAGATAATAACTAAATACAAAATTTAAATATATGTATTTATTGTTGGTTTTTTTTTAGATTTTTAGTTGATAAAACGGTAATAGTTCGATATAGCGGTTTTCGCTATTATAAGAGATTTTTGAAAAATTCTTTTTCAGGGCGTTTCTATAGGTCGATTATGACACAAATCTGTGTGCGCGTTTTCCAAAATCCATTTCTATAATTTATTATTAATAAAAACATATTTACGGGACGGTGGAATGAACAGGGGTGCTGGGTGGGGACAAAACAGTATAAATCCAACGTCAAACACAAAAAAACATTAATACACTGCACTCGGGGCACATGAAAAATGTAAATTAATTTTGAAAAGTATTAAATTTTTCGAAAAACTATCCCACACATATGAGTTATCTCGTCCGCCATTAATTAAAGAAGGAAAATTCATTTTGGTTAGCTGATAACATGAAGTTTGTCATTATAAAAATGACATTCTTGATAGAAGCAGCGTTGCCAAACTTCTTATAAAGAATTAACACCAAGCCTATTTCGGGGATTATCCACCATTTCCATGAGAAACAATGGTATTTTTGTAGAAATGCCTCCTTCTTTATGTTTGGCTATTTTCCTTTTTCTCTACAAATTATAATAGGAAGAAGGAATAACTTAATTTTTCATATGAATTTTGTCCTGTATCTTCCTTTTTTTAAGCTATTGACACTTTCTCACTTTATTTGGCAACATTGCAAGACATTTACAGTTTTATTTGCAAACTTCTTTTTATGCAGTGACAGTCATGGCGGGATTGTTGTCCTATTATTTATTTTTAATTTTCTTAAACAATTTTTTGGATATTTTTGTAAACAGAAAGTGCGGTGTGTACTGTGAATTTTTTTTTTTTTTTATCTTTGGACAAACCACGAAGGCTAAAAGCCTAAATACTAACGTACCGTGGGTGTCTTAAGCGAGGTAAGAGGGAGTTTGTTGACACGGGACTTAAATACTTGAAGATTTGGGGGAAGGAAAGACCTCCGCGGGCAGCAGGTTCCACAATCTAGAAACTCTAGGGATAAAAGAACGAACAAAGTGAGAAGTTCGGGGCCTGTCCAGTTGGACCGTATAGGGATGCATATGCGCGGAACCACGAGTTTCTCTGTTGGGAACCGTGAGTGGAGGAACTATACTGGTCAATTCTTCAGAGCAGAAGCCATGGAAGTACCTATAAAAAAGCGATAAATCGCCCACAGCCCGACGATGGGCAAGAGAGGGAAGCCTTTCTGTAAGTGAAGGATCATTAATGAGACGAACAGCTCTTCTTTGAATAGAATCAAGAATGCTCAGGGTTGTTGGGGACGCCATGCCCCAGATATGAGAACAATATTCCAAGGGAGGTCGGATTTGGGAAACATATAAAGTGTATAAATTAGAAGCGGAAAAATACTTTTAGCTCGAAAGAGAAATCCAAGCTTTTTGAAGCTGCCGTGGCTATAGATACAATGTGTTTATGCCAGTTAAGGTTACTTTCAAATGTGACGCCCACGAGATTGAAGGTGTCTTTGCTCTGTAGAACTTGGCCGCTCATAAGTAGAGGATGAGTATTTGATGACTCTTTTCGCGACAAGGAACATGACTGTGTTTTGGATGCATTAAAATGGACGAGATTTTTGGCGCCCCAATCCAATATTAAATTAAGATCCTGAGAAAGAGATATCTGCATCGCTCTGCGTTTATTTTCCAAGTCAGGTTTAGTGATGGGTTTAGGAACCTGAAAACTGGAGTGAAGGGTACTATCGTCGGCGAAACTATGAATGGAATTAGTTGTGGACGAGAGAAGGTCGTTGATGTGAAGAAGAAACAATGTTGGTGCCAGAACTGAGCCCTGAGGGACTCCAGCATTTATTTGGTGAAAGCTTGAAGAATGGCCGTCCACAATAACTGATATACGTCGATCAGATAGATAACTAGAGAGCCAAGTACAGAGTTTAGTTGAAAGACCATAGGAGGGAAGTTTATTAAGAAGTGCTGCATGCCAGACCTGGTCAAAAGCTTTGGATATATCAAGAGCAACGATCTGGGACTCACCTAGAAACTCAAGAGACTTATTCCAACAGTGTGATACGAAGGAAAGAAGATCTGCTGTAGATCTTTTGTGGCGAAATCCATACTGCCTGTCGTGCAAAATTTTGTGTTTTTCCAAGTACTTAAGAATTTGTGAATTAATTAATTTTTCCATTACTTTACAAAGAACTGAGAGAATTGAAATTGGTCTATAGTTAGATGGAAGCGATTTAGATCCTTTCTTGGGAATAGGTTGAACACGTGCAGCCTTCCAGCTCTCCGGAAAGATACCTGTGTCGTAAGAAATTCGAAAGAGCCGAGTTAAGATTGGTGCAAGTTCTGGAGCACATTTTTTAAAACGATTGCTGGTATGCCGTCCAGCCCAGACGATTTCTTGGTGTTAAGGGAGGAAAGGATACGCTTAATGTGTTTTACTTTAAAAATAATATCGGGCATTTTATGAGGAACTGGGGTAATCGTTGGAATTGGATGATTTACGGGAGGGTCAAGGGTTGAATTGGCAGCAAATTGTTTGGCAAATAGTTCTGCCTTCCCTTTAGCAGTAGAAATAATTTCATCTTCCAAAGTTAGTGGTGGAATACTGTTTTTGGGCGTTTAATGTAGGATTTCTACTGTTTCGTCCCCACCCAGCACTCCTGTTCACTCCACCGTCCCGTAATATGTTCCTGTGGAATAATTATGGGATAAATAAAAACTTATCTATCTATCTATATATCTAAGTTTTTATTAATAATAAATTATAGAAATGGATTTTGGACAACGCGCACACAGATTTGTGTCATAATCGACCTATAGAAACGCCCTGAAAAAGAATTTTTCAAAAATCTCTTATAATAGTGAAAACCGCTATATCGAACTATTACCGATAAAACTATATTAAAAACCTTTTAAGTTCAAACGAAAAATACCTTCACTATTTAATGATGTATTTACCTGGATGAAATACTTTACCCACTGAATGTGTATGATATCCATGCTCTTTGAAATGCTGTGGTAAAGTGGTAAAATTTCCCACAGCTTCTCTCCAGTAACTATAAAAATCATAAAGATGTAAAGAGTCTGGCCTACGACTTGTCAAAAAGAATTTCTGCTTGGAGCACAAAGCGCCTGCTACAAAAAAGGAAGAAAAAAATTTACGTACCTAGGCCCGAATTCTTAACTTCTCGATAGGTGACGACTCGGTCGGTAACGAGTTCTCGATATTCCTTTCGAAACCTATCGGCCCTATTTTGTCATCTGTTTTCACGTAAATAATTATTAGGATAAAGACTTATTTAAAAAGGATAGTGCCTAGTTATGAAACTCGGGAGATATCGAGTCAAAATCGAGTTTCAAAAACTTAAGAATCACCATTCGGTAGCGACTCGATACGTTACGACTCGAGACAGCGGTTAAGAATCCGCCTGCTACACTAGAAATTAAATAAAAAGTTCTCACCTGTGCATAGGCTTTCGTAAATACAAAACTGGCTGAAGCCAATTTATCTATGTTTGGTGTATATGCCTTTGAATCGCCATAACTACCGACGGCTGGCTTGAAATCATCTAAAATAAGAAATAAAATATTGGGCTTGTAGCCAAGACACACTTTAAATGCTAAACATATACATAAAATTTTTTTAAAGTCATTATTTTGCACAAAATATTTCCTTTTAAAAAGTGTGGTTATGTTTGTGTATAATTTGATAATTTGTTTAGGAGTGCGTTCAAAATTAAAATAGTTGCTTTCCTTTTACATCAAATCTTGGCTACTTTTAAGTCGGCTGCTTAGATGATGGTTCCTTTTTAACACGCTTTTATTAGCTTGGGTTGTAACTATCTATCTATCTATCTATGTAACGGAATCTTTGAGCCTAATTTTTACCAACTTCCAGCGATTCAATTTCTTTGAAACTTTGCACACGTATCAAGGACCGATGACAATGCAATAATTTAAGTTAATTTTCTAGAAAATGGGAGCAACTCCGATTTTGACGAAATTTGGTATACGGGGGTTTTTGGGGCGCTGATCACGAATCTGAAAGAATTATTTGGCGGAAACGTTTCGTTCTCGAGATATCCATCATCAAAGTTCAAATTTGAACTAAGCTTATTTTCACTATATTCCCCCTTCTTTTGCACACAATTCTTAATTTAAAGCTAAAGTGTCACACAGTATTTGATTTTCACCTTTTAAAACCCCGTTTTTCTACGTTTTTTACATTATTTTTGAATTAAATTGCGTGGCTTTTCTTTGATAATCCGGCAACCATACATACACATAGGGCTTCATGGCAAACTGGGATTAAAATGATTCAAAGTATAGCTATGCAGAGCCATTATATATTTTCAAAAATTGGTATGTAGTTTACTAATATATTAAAATAAGTTTTTTTTTCATTTTAATTTTTCAAAATGGCGGCTGTACACTTAAATTCTTCTAAAAGGGTTAAATAGAGACTTATTCTTAATCGGCGGACACTGTAGTATCGGTTCTAGTGATTTGAAAATTTAAAAAAACATTTTTGTAATTATTTACAAACCGCCGGACGCATCGCTGATTTTAATGAAATTTGGTATACGGGAGTTTTTGGGGCGCTGATTACGAATCTAAAAGAATTTTTAGTCGGACAGGTTTCGTTTTTGACACATTCATCATCAGACTTGATAACCAAAACTAACCTGAATTTACTATTTCCCCTCCTCTTTTTGCACTCAATTCTTGACTGAAAGCTAAATTGGTACTTAGTATTTGATTTGCAGTGCTACAAATCCCATTTTTCTATTTATTTTACCAGTTTTTCCATAAAAGCTCAAATCCGCCAAGTTAGCATTTTAGTTTTAATGGGCACATTCAGGAGTACTCAGCCGCTTAAACCGCTGGGTAAGTAGAGTGTCAAAACTGTCAAAATAAAGCCATCCTTTGGTTAAATTTGAAAGTTTTGACACTCCGCATACTTAGCGGCTAAGCAGCTGAGTACTCCTGAATGCGCCCATTGTTTGTCTTAAGTGATATAACAATTCTTGTGGCCGACAGACGTTCGGTTACACGAACAATTTCGAAGTTAAAATAAGACACTGCTAAGATCCAAATAATGCACGACCTAAATCCGACATGCATAAAAGCAAGCACCATCCTTATTAAGGCAGTCTTTATCCTATTATTCATCTACGTAAAATCAAATGACAAAATAGGGCCGGTATTATTAGCGCTTAGCCTTATTTCGCTGTGCAATATTTCTCTAACTACAGCAGGCCGATTCTCGACGACCATCTCGGCACGTAAGATGCTACGAAATGGTGATTCTTAACTTATTCGATACTCGGTAACAAGTCGACAACTTCCGAGTTCGTACGTCATTTGATCTCGGTACCTTCGATGCTGTCGAGAAGAATAACGAAGCAATTTGATTGGTTAAAAATGTAATATTTGTCAAACGAAAGCAAATGGTACAAGGATTAGATTACTTCCGAGATTTAGAGAAATAATTGTACAATATATATTTAAAAAGAAGATCGACATTTTATTAACCAATAAATAATTTATAATTATTGTATTTTTACCTAGTTCTCTCTAAGCGAAAAGCAAAGTGCTTTAAGAGAAAGTGGCCCAATTTTCATTTGGACAGTTGAAATATGTGACGTCAAAGGTATTCTTTAAGAAAAAGAATGTCGTTATTTCTTTAGTGTTTTGTAAATGTCATCATGTTTATATTAGTAAGTAAATAGTGAAAAAAAATACTTTAACAATAATTGTAAAAACAATATTTTAAATTTTGAATATAATCAAAAATGACACCAATGACGTCACATGTATCAGCTGTTTACTGTCATAACAAAGTTGGGCCACCTTCTCTCTAAGCACCTTGAGCGATAAGTCAAAATCAAGGAGATAAACTTATTAAAGTTTATCTCCTTGAGTCAAAATAACAAACGACATTTACTTTCTAACAATCTCTTATCAATGTATACTAAGTTTATAAACTTAACGTTTCGTTCTGTGGCCGTTTTGCTTCCGCCGTCGTCGACTTTTTAAATTGTTAAATAAAAAGTGTAGGTGCCAGACGTAAATTGAAGTTTAAGCTTAATTTATATACTTGACGTTTCGTTGTCGTTACCGTGTTGCTGCCGCCGTTACCAATCGACCTTTGCAAATTGTTAAATAAAAAACCTATTGGTCGATAAACAAACGTCTGCGAACTACGCCGGCGACGATAAGTTAAAACTTGGCAAAGGATAACAATAACAAGCCAAATATGGCAACGCGTCCATATAAAAGGCCTTATTAAACGCCATAAAGTTTGAGCTTAATTTATATACTTGACGTTTCGTTGTCGTTACCGTATTGCTGCCGCCCTTACCGACTTTTGCAAATTGTTGAAAAAAACTATTGGTCGATAAACAAACGTCTGCGAACAACGACGACGACGATTCGTTAAAACTTGGCAAAGGATAACAATAAACGCAAATGCGACAACGCGTTCCTATAAATGATTACATTAACCGCCATAAAGTTTAGGCTTCAACTTGACAAATCGTTGTCGTTGCCGTTACGCTTCTGCTGTCGCTGCAGTTTGAACATTGTTAATGAAACAATCCTGTTATCGATCACAAACGTCTGTTAACGACCAATAACAACAGTTTAAATTTGGTAAAGTTAATTAAACAACAAGCCAAATACGGCAACGACGATTATAAATGGTTAAATTAAACGCGATAAATTTAAGTTGCGAACGTAATTGAGTATCAGCGGAAACGGTAGAGTTTAAACGCTGTTAGTTAAACATCGCTACGTCATACTTTAATAGCATCAAAATGCCCCAAACACACATCTCATCAATTACAAAAACTATATATCTACAATTTGCGGCAGCTAGTTATTCTGTGCTACAATTAAGCGATGTCTTTGGTAAAAAAATACATGGCAAGTCGGTTCTTTTGTATGTAAACATTTGGCTGATAATGACGTAGCTGTGTTGAACTTACAGGGTTCGTACTTTACGTCAAGTTTATAAATTAAGCAATGGGGGCAGTTGCCCCCCTCAAGAGCCCAAAATACCTCATGGGTTGTTTATTGAAGGTGTCGTCTAAGCCTTTTTTTGGTTTATGTAAATAGCATGCAAGACTCGTTGTTTACTTTACCTTGGACGCATTCAGAATCGACGCCCGTTAAAGACATGCGCAATAAGCGTTGTCACAAAATGGGTAAATTTTACCACAAGGTTGTCTAATCTGAATGCGCCCTGGAGTCTTTATTTTTTCCACTCTCTGCGTACGGTCCTGTGCAAATTTACTCTTTACTACGGACTACGAGTCGATATAAATTGAGAATCGCATTTTCGATAGGTTTCGAGTCGATGTCGAGTACTCGGTACCGACCGAGAGGTGACGTATACTACAAAGAAGCAATTTGATTGGTTGAAAATTAATTGTCAAATGAAATTGCGACGCATAAATATTTCGTAAGCAAAGAGAATAGACAAGAATAAAATAAAATACTCATAAAATAGATGAAAATATAAAAAATACTAATAGCACAAAATGAAAAGGTATTAGGCCAAAAATTGATCTTGGCTATGTTATAGCCCCGTTGATATGAATAAGTTTGGATTTTTAAGACCATTTTTATACAATGCTTACGACTCAAAGATTTCTTCTAGGCACACTTTTACACATCTAAGCGGCAAGTCTGCCCCCAATAGGTATATGCTTTAAGCTTATCCTATACTGAAAATGCTACTAGCTCCATTAAGTTAGCCCAATGGCCTACTGCCTAGCAAAGAAAAGAAGAAAATATATTTATCGGTAAAGTAGATTTCTGCTTTCTTCTGCCTTTTTAATTTAAGAAGGCTGTGGCACACGTTTTGGGAAAAGGTAAGATAAAATTAATTTCTTCGTTTTCTTTTCTAATTCCAAAATTTTAAAAGAAAAATATTTAAATTTATCAAGTAATTTCTGTTGTACCGTAGGATACATATTTAGTTTATATTTAGGACCTTAAAACGTTACTAGAAACGGTTTTAAAGTTTTCTAGGTTAAGTCAAAGTGTGCCTGACATTAATATTTTGTTTTTCTTATTTTAGAAACGCCACAATGCAAATTTTCGTGAAAACGCTCACGGGCAAGACCATCACCCTTGAGGTCGAGCCATCTGATACAATCGAAAATGTAAAAGCAAAAATTCAAGACAAGGAAGGCATTCCACCAGATCAGCAACGTTTGATCTTCGCCGGTAAACAGTTGGAAGATGGACGTACCCTTTCTGATTACAACATCCAGAAAGAATCCACCCTTCATTTGGTACTTAGATTGAGAGGAGGTATCATTGAACCTTCTCTTCGTCTCTTAGCACAGAAATATAACTGTGACAAGATGATTTGCCGTAAGTGCTATGCCAGATTACATCCTCGTGCTACAAATTGTCGTAAGACCAAGTGCGGACACACAAACAACCTCCGCCCCAAAAGAAGATTAAGTAGATTATTATTTCCAAAAACTTTTTTTCTTTTATATTTTTGACTACCAAACTTGTAAGGAAAGGTTGATAATCCAAATAAATGTATAATTAATCATTGTTTTGTTTTATTTTATATTTTGATTAGGGTTTGCAAATATATGGGGAGCTCCAAATCAAAATGCAGTATTTGATATACCACAATTTTAAGAGTATCTACAGACTGTCCACGGATGGGGTTATTAAGAGGACAAACGGAGGATTTTTTTTTTTTTTGTTTACAGGGTTTGCAAAAACTTAACATGATTTCTCTACAAGAGTAAACTACCTTTATTTTTCAGATTTAACACACTGCTTTTCCAAATTCCTACACTAACACAATTTTTCAGCTGTAAACGAATGTGATCAAGGTGTTTTGGAAAAAATTATGGAGTTAATAAAATTTTTATTATTGTTTTTATCGATTGCAAACATTCTAAATAAATTTTCCTAATGACATTTTGCTTAAAAATGAAAAATTAAGGTAGTTTACCCTTTGGGTAAAATATTATTTTTAAGTTTTTGCAAATCCTGTATAAAAAAATTAACATTTTCTCTTCGTAAATCCTATTCTTTTACAAGCAAAAATTTTTATAAAGAATGAATTTCTTTTGAAAAATAACATTTTTGGTCCATTTTTCCTCTTCTTAACCCCATCCGTGAACAGTCTGTGTATCAATGTTTAAAAAGTATTTTAATTAAAATTATAAATATATAAATGAAACATATTTTAATAAAAAAAAACATTGATATTCATAAATAAGTACATGCAGTAAAAATTGAGAGGTATTATGAACAATGTGCTTTGTTAAAAACTGCGATTTAATTTGGAGCTCCTCATACTATATCAAATTAATAATATACAGGGTGTTTCCTAATTGCAGTAAGGAAACACTTGCAAGAAAAATCATTGGTGTACATTTTTTTGTCAATAACATTAGCTAAAATTAATGTGTTCCACGCCTCCAATGATCTTGTTAAAATTAGTTTATTCGGGCTAAATTAACTTCCTTTTTTAACTTTAACAAATACCACAGCTAAATTTTATTGAAATACGTTAGGGCATAGTTAAGATATTATTAAAAACCCTATTTTCTTTTAAAAGCTTAATACCCTGTATCTTAAAAACAAAGCATTTCCAGACCTATGCTTAAAATTTTATAATTTTTTTTTATAAAATTGGCTCAGGAATACGCTCATAAGTTTCCTTACCGCAATTAGAAAACACCCTGTACAGGGTTGGTCCGTATACTTAGACAGCGCCTGTCTCGTTTATTATACAAGGTAGAAAGAACTTTAAATACAAAAGTTTTGAAAAATTATCCAAACCGTCAAAAAAATATATTTTTGCAGATACAGAGTAAGCCAAAAATGTGTGGAGACGAAATTTTTTTTTTAATGGAACACCCTGTATATTATGTCACCATGAAAAAGGTATTTTAAAAGCTTTTCAAAAATACTACATTTGATATACCTATCTATCTTTAATAGCTTCGGAAATATGGCCATTTAAATCTGGATATAATTTCCATTACATCTACAGTCTCAGTTTAGTACTGTAGGTAGGCATAATGTCAATTATATCTACTCTTTTAGATTTAAGTGGTCATATTTCGAATACTATTAAAGATAGATATATTAAATGTGGTATTTGAAAAGCTTTTTAAAGACCTTTTAATGGTGTCATAATATACAGGGCAGTGGCGTATTTACCTAAAGGTTGAGTAGGCTGAAGCCTATGGCGGCGTTTTTTAGGGGGACGGCAGATTTTGTACTTAAAAATAATTTAGTGGTGTGGATTTCGATTTTTATTATGTACGTAAAAATGAAAGAAAGGACCTTTTTTTTGTTTTTGTCTTCAAAATTATTTTTCAAGGTTTCAAGGAAAAACAATAAACACATTGGGGCGGCGAAAATAAAATAGCCTACGGGCGGCAAATATGTAAAAGCGCCTCTGATACAAGGTGTTCCATTTTAAAAAAATTAAAACTTTCTTCTTCACAAGATAGGTGGTGTCTAAATATACGGACCAACCCTGTACATCGTCGGCTTGCTGCAAAAACTCATTAAGTCAAAAATGTAAGTGTCTGTAAAAAAATATGGCTTTTCAGATAATTTAAGACAAGAATTACTTTATTGTTTTAAGTCTCTGGAGTTAACATATGTTGGTAAAAAGGGTTAAATTTAATTCATATACTTAGGGTCACTCCATTATCGCGGGTACAACATTCAGACGCATGTATTAGTTTCTTGCAATTAAAAAATATATATTTTTATTAAAATTAGTCTTTAATAGTCTACATTTTATAATTTTTACTTCTTAATGTTTTTTTTGTTTATGTTAAGTGTTAAAATATTTTAAGAGCCAGGAGGAACGTTCAAATTGCCATCGCGGGTGCAACGGATTTGGCCCAGCCTTTCCAGATTATAGACAAAAAACGCATAATAAATTAGTTGCCTTAATATTTTGTTAGGTTTATGGTAACAAAATCGCGGGTGCAACATCAAATTATATCATTATTTGAGAACAAAATGAGAGATCAAATCATATTTATAACTAACTATACTTTTGTTGTCGCTTATATTACAATATAGTATATACGCCAAAAGTTCAAATGTTAGCAGCAGCTCTGTTATGCGCCAGTGTTTTAGATTTGATTTTACAATTTGTAGAAATTCTTCGAATTATTATATTTTTAAACGTGCCAAAAAATATATATAAAGTAAAACTAAATAAAAATAAATTGCTTATTATTTGGAATGTCCTCTTTGCACTAATAATAAAAAACAAGTTATAGCGCAATATAAAAATTAGTGTCGGGAATCGTCCATAATTTTTTTGGATGAGAAGTTCCTTTTTAACACGCTTTTATTAACTTGGGTTGTAACTATCTATCTATCTATCTATCTATGTAACGGAATCTTTGAGCCTAATTTTAACCAACTTCCAGCTATTCGATTTCTTT
This sequence comes from Listronotus bonariensis, assembly GCA_014170235.1. Lineage (NCBI taxonomy): Eukaryota > Metazoa > Arthropoda > Insecta > Coleoptera > Curculionidae > Listronotus > Listronotus bonariensis. The sequence continues at coordinate 36,471 of JACEGR010002081.1, read as the reverse complement.
GAAACTTTGCACACGTGTCAAGGACCGATGAAGATGCAATAATTTAAAAACAGTATCCCGTTATCTTTTTTTGAATCGCCAGGAAAAAAAAAATTCCATTATATTATAAAAACAACACCTAGGATGCCATCTGTTGGCAACATTTCAAACTTTTGCTATTAAATGAAGAAGAAATTTTTAGTTTTTACACAATTTGGTTAGTTGCACCATGAGTGTTCAATTTTTATGAATAATAAAAATATAGGGTTAGTTGCACCATTAGTTCAAGGATTCCATAATAAAAATTACATTATGTGTAATGTATACATAATACATAATGTGCAATTAATAAAAATTAACATTCTTTTTTGGATCGCCAGGAAAAAAAAATTCCATTATATTATAAAAATATAAAAACAACACCTAGGTTGCCATCTGTTGGCAACATTTCAAACTTTGCTATTAAATGAAGAAGAAATTTTTAGTGGGTTGCAATATATTGGCAACGGTCCAAACATTGCCTGGATTGCCATCTGTTGGCAAAATTTCAAACTTTGCTACTTAATGAAGAAGAAATTTTTAGTGAGTTGCAATCTGTTGGAAAAATTTTAAAATTTGCCACTCTTGTTCATTAAAAAAATTTTCGCCATTTTGTCAAGAGTAGCAGAAACTAAAAAATGAAAAATAATTAATAGTTTAAAAAACTAAAAAACACGCTTTTATATGCAACCGAACTAAAAATTAGAAAATAATTTTTCAAAAAAAAAATATTGTCATTTCATAGTAAAAATATAAAAATATATTAAATGTTATAATTATTATATTTGCAAATATCTATGATGGAAAAGTTATGAAAAATAGTAAAATGCACCCCACGCTTTTACTATGAAATGACAATATTTTTTTAATGAAAAATTATTTTCTAATTTTTAGTTCGGTTGCATATAAAAGCGTGTTTTTTAGTTTTTTAAACTATTAATTATTATGAAGCAACTTTGATTTAAAGAAATAAAAAGTAATAAATTATATAAAAAATATATGGTAAACGGTTTTATTGTACCAAAAGATAAAAAATGTTTTGGTATATAAGTCATAGTTATCAGATCAGGTAAATAAAATCGTTGGGCACTTAAAATTTCTATCATAATTTAATATTAACTAGGTCCAACGGTTTTATTATTTGTCTTATTAAGACCCCAGATTAATGAGAATATTAGTATGATCTGGAAGCTAGAACCGAATATTTTTTTAGCTTTTAGTACCATAAAACCGTTTAACATATTTTTTTTATATAATTTATTTTCAAGTCTTTAGTTTTGTTGTTGGTTGATACTTCTCATTCTTATTGACTTCATTTAATGACTCTAATGACTATAACTAACCAACGATTTTATATTAAGGTGGTTGTGAGAAAGATGTAATTCGCTATTTTGTGGCGGCGGCCATTTTGGATTTTCATTTTTTCATAGTGAGCTCTATTTTACGTATCAAGTCCTTTTATTTGATACCCATACTGAGGTAGTTGTAAGGTATCGTTTTGCTTAAAACTTAAAATAAACAATAAACGTAGTTTACTCTAGGTCAAAAATATTATTTTGGAAATTTTTGCACACCTTCTATACAAAATCAACATTTTCTCTTCGGGGATTGTTTTTTACAGGCAAACAATTTTTATTTAAAGTTATTTTTTATTTGTATTCATTTATCCTCTTCTAGACCCCGCCATCCGTCGACAGGCTATATATTGTCTAAGTCAACTTTTGTATCTATGTTTTTTTCTCTTTAAATATGAAATGAAATGAAATGAAAAGTCTATATTTGTCCAGAAATAATAAATTTCACATAATAATGCCCATTGGGCGTAGGACATGTCATATATAAATACTTAAAAACTAGGAGGTATAATGTACAAAAAATAAAAATATTAAAAAACATAAAGATTGAGCTGACAACAAAGAGCATCGTCACACATTAAAATATAATTTAAAAATTACACATTAAAATAGCAGATCCAACACAAAGATAATGCTATAATACTAAAATACTAAAATAAGGCATTAGTTTATAGTAATAAACACATATTAAAAATTATTATAAAAACATAGGTTAAAAATTATTATAAAAACATAGGTTTAATATTTACAGACAAAATCCTGCGGCTCTATATTGTCTTTCAGAAACTCATCCACCGTGTAATAAGCCTTCGAAATCAGTAGCCCTTTCAAATGTTTTTTTAAAAATTTTACATTTTCGTTTCTGATATTTACAGGGATCTTGTTGTAAATTTTTATTATTGACGAATGAACATTCTTTTGTATGTAGGACAGGTTACACTTCATGCCCTTAAGATTTCCCTTATGTCGGGTGTAGTGGTTGTGAGCTCTTTCGCAGTCCCCCAATAAACCCTTATTCTCTTTTACAAAGGTGACTGCTTCATATATATAAGTACAAACAAGGGTAAGAATTTTTGATTTAATAAATTTTGGTTTGCAGGTTTCAACAGATTTTAGGCTGAAAATACTCCTTATACACCTTTTCTGAAGCAAAAAGATTCTGCTTGCCTCCGCACCCCCGGCCCAGAAAATAATGCCATATCGCAACCGTGAATGTACATATGCATGATATGCCATAATAGCAGTATCAGTGTTTATGTTTAACGAGAGAACTTTTAGTGCATAACAGTACCCTGCAATCTTACCAGCCAAAGCGTCGGTGTGATGTCTCCAGTCCAATCTATGATCCACCTCAATTCCCAAAAATGTAGCTGAGAGAACCGTTTTTAGTGATTTTTCTCCGTTTTGAAAGATAGTTTCCGTTGGGTTCATTTGGTAGTTAAATTTAATTAATTTTGTTTTTTCAACATTTAGCAGGAGATTGTTTGTGGAGAACCAGCTCTCGAGAGCACTTAGTGCACCCATGACTTTCTCAGACTCAGACTCATCTCTCTCAAGTGAGAAACTAACTGATGTGTCATCGGCAAACTGAATGGTGTTTGGTACTACCGATGATAATTCATTTGTGTAGATGATATAAAGTAGAGGTCCCAAGACAGAGCCCTGTGGAACTCCTCTCAGTACAGTTTCAGGTTTAGAGAATAAAAGTAGTTCCATTTGTTGCCTTTGAGATAACAATTTGCTGACGATCTTTGAGATATGACTCAATCAACCTATTTGCGATGCCTCTTATACCATATTTCTCTAATTTTAATAATAGAGCTCTATGATCTACACTGTCGAATGCTTTTGATAAATCCAGATACATAGCAATTGTGGATTTTCCAGAGTTTAATGACTCAAGTATTTTAGTAAGAGCCTGAAAGATTGCTCTAATAGTGGATTTTTGTGTCGAAAAGCATTCTGGGTATCTGAAAGCAAGTTCTCTTTTTCCATAAACAGGATTATTCGTTCGTTGATTACCTTTTCAAAAATTTTACTAAAATTACTTAAGAGAGCTATTGGTCTGTAATTTTTTACAAGGTTTTTTTCACCTTTTTTATAAATTGGTTTTATAAGTGCAGTTTTTAATTGTGTCGGGAATGAACCGGTGCTAAGCATTAGGCTGGCAATGTGAGCTAAGGGAAGTGCAATTATGTCTGACACACACTTAATAATACAGACTGGTATCTGATCTTGTCCTACTGATTTTTTGTTTTTTAGGTTTTTTATAATAGATGTTATTTCATAACAGTCAACTGGATGCAGATAACAGCTTTTATGATGATTTCTTATATTATCTGAAACGGTATTGTAGTCTACATTAAGAGTTGGACAGGCCTTTAAATAAAAGTTATTTATATGATTTAAAACGTCTACATCTGTTTGCTCCGGATTTTGCTTTAAGTTTTTTATTAATTGGTCTAACTTTTTTGTTTTTTCCCTGTATATTTTCTTACCAAGTTCCAGACTGCTTTTGCTGGACATTGTGAGTTTTTGATATAAAGTTTTTCAGTATGTTTTTTTGCTTGTTTGATTACAGATTTGAAAGACTTTGAGTAAGCTTTGTATGTGTCAGTTGAAATTTCACCCCTCAACTTTTTCTATATAGAGTTCTTTTTGTTTTAGAAGATTTTTTAATACCCTGTGTAATCCAGGTTTTTATTTTTGTTCTAGAAATAGTAATAATAAAATGTTTTAGAGGAACAACCTATAAATAAAAATTGCATACATGTATTTTTATTTTTTAAATAAAACGTCAAAGTATTTTTATTTCTTTATTTTATTTTAGGTAAAATTAGATTAAAATATATTCACTGAAGATGCGTGTCATTTTATGACATAACAATTATATCTAAAAAACTAAAATATCACAATCACATAAACATTGTTAGACAGTGAACACCAAAAAGTTGAACACATGAAAAAAAATCCTTAAACTATTAAATAACTTTTTGGCATTAGGATCATAATCATGGGTTGACAAAATAATTTTAAAATAAAATTATAATAACAGAAACTCAGGTTAGTTGGGAGGATATCCAAAAAAAAGTAAAGCGATGTGCAACCTTTAAAATAAAAATTTGAGAAAAGTTAATAAATACTTTTTTTACGAAATACACAACCTTACTTTTTGCCTCATAATGAGTTTATTAACTAAAAAGTGACCCAACCGATAAGCTAATTTGGAATTTTTTACCGTTTTTCTACATATAAAATGATAATATAATTAAAAATAAATACTGTTGTGAAAGATTTTTTGTGTCCATTTTTTTAAGGTTCACTGTATACTATGCGGTCATACTGGAAGAGTTTCTGAATACTCTTATATGAATTTAATTTTAATTAGTCCATTTAAAAAAATAGTTGGTTATATTAATATTTAAAAAAAGTAAACCAAAATTATGGGTACTACTTTTTCTACGACCGTTAACATAAACTCTGTCATTACTTCTTTGAGTTTAAGTGTTATGATAGGTTTACATCCAACATTTATTGCATGATATTTATGTCAGATAGAAATGCTAGCTAATGTAAACGGTCAAAAATTTATGTCTGATAAATTTTTCCTTTTCAGCATAACTTATTAATGATGGATGCCATCATCCTAAATGCATTTTTTTCATCATAACTTATTAATGATAAATGCCATCACATTTTCTGCAACACGTGGCCTAATAATGGCCAATTGCCCATTTTGATGTCTTTTAATAACTTTTGCCAATGCTTTACCGGCAAAAATGTTATATGGGTGTGGAACACATGCATAATGTAGGTATCTTTTCTACTGACCTCATGCTGTTTAAACCTCGCATTGGTAAAAAATCACTTGTAGCTTAAATATCTGTGGTATTTTTGGCTGCAATATTTTAGAAAATGTCTGAATGCAGCTGAATAATTTATTTAAGACTAGCATATTTCATATACATCTCCACGTCAGCAGGTTTTGGAGCTTTAGGTCCATATTTTCCAAGATTTACATAGTTTCGGTAAACTTCAATAGATTTCTCACTAACAGTAGGAGGTGTTACCTCGTACGAGGTATCTTTGGGAATATGCTTGACGGTTTTATGTTCAGTTTAGTGGACGAGAAAACACTAAGTGCCGTCCCATTGGCTCTTTTTCCAGTGAGAACGTATCTAAAAATGAATAGAAATCAACAATAAAGGATTACTGGATGGCGGCACTTAGGCCGGGAGGAAGGAATTTTTTAAAAATCTGTATTATTTAGTAACTCTGACTCACAATACTTTAAAGATAAACTTTACCCATAAAAATGGGGTTTTAAAAAATTGTAAAGGAGTGCTGTAAAAATAATAAGGTTATAAATATGTACATACGTTCTTATTTTTAATTACTCATATCAGTGTAAAAAATTGCAAAATTTGGAAAAGATAGCGACAATTACCTAAAATATTAAAACAAAAAACTACAAATTTTGTACGTTCTTTTATTTAGTGATTACTTTTATTGTTAAAAAATATACAGTGTGTTCAAGATAAGGATCCTAAGCATGGGAATCTCAATACCTATTGGAGATACAGCTTAGGTTAAATTAGGAAAAAGTTGTGCTAAAAGGCATGTAAGTACATGCCTTTTAAAAACTTTAAAAAATTTCAAGGCCTGCTGAGATATTTGGTAAAAATTAAAATTTGACTATATAGATTTTATTTTTTTTCTGACTTTATTTGAAGAGATATAAAAAAACTAATAACACTTTGTTGTTGGCACTTTTTAGCTACTACGTAATGGTATTTTTAGATTTTATACCCGACGTTTCGTTTTCAAGAAACCATCATCAACTTTATTTTTTTATATGGCTCGAAAAAAGAGTACACTCTGTAGTCTGATCCCATTTTTTATTACAAATTTAACGATGTATCACATGCCATATTTTTAATTTTAGTTAAAAGGAAAAATTCATTTTTTTTTATTTATTAAAGGTATTGTTAAGTAGACCTTGGTAAACAAATGCTTTGACGTTAATACCTGTTACCGTATCCGCAACATAATTAATTATCATTATAAAATAGTATTTGTCGTTATTACCCTGTTTGTCAAGTTGTTGTTTTTAGAGCAATTGTTCTTATTGTTACTGTTGTCTTTATACGCAATACGCATTACTAGGCTCAACAAAATCCCCGTGTTAAGAAAATATTGAAACATCAAGAACGTTTTGGGTTTAATATGTGGTGTGGAATTTCAGGAACTAAAACACCAGGTCCATGTATTTACCATAATTCATTAACTGCAGAAATGATACCTTCATTTATTTTTGCGGCACAAAATGTAGCATGTTAGCATGTCAAACTTATTTTCATGGCTATAATGGCCATCCTGCATATTCGACCGTAATAATACAATAAGATATTAGCTATTCACTAATAAACAATAATAGAGACAACAGTAACAATAAGAACAATTGCTCTAAAAAACTCGACAAGCAGGGTAATAAGGACAAATACTATTTTACAATGATATTAATTTTTGTTGCAGATACGGTAACAGGCATTAACGTCCAAGCATTTGTTTGCAAGGCCTACTTAAAAATAACTTAAAAAATGCCATTTTTCTTTTAACTAAAAATTAAATATGACATGTGATACATCGTTGAATTTGTAATAAAAAATGAGATCAGATACAGGGGGGTACTTTTTTGAGCCATATTAAAAAATAAAGTGGATGATGGTTTCTTGAAAACGAAACGTCGGGTATAAAATCTAAAAATACCATCATATAGTAGCAAAAAAGTGCCAATGAAAAAGTGTTATTAGAATTTTTAATATCTCTTCAAATAAAGTCAGAAAAAAATAAAATCGATATAGTCAAATTTTTGTTTTTGCCAAATATCTCAGCAGACCATGAAAATTTTTCAAGTTTTTAAACGGCATGTAAATATGCTTTAAAAACACAACTTTGTGCTAATTTAACCTAAGCTGTATCTCCAATAGGTATTGAGATTCCCATGCTTAGGATCCTTATCCTGGACACACTGTATATATATGATATATTTCTTCTTAAAAACGGATTCGAAGTCCATTTTGGTAGGGGAGCCCAAGAGGGGATTTCAGGATTTACTACAGCGCGGCAGATTAATATACCGGAGGATACCTTGTACTAAATATGAGCGCCGTATACAGGTCCGATCGTAAAAACGAAAATATATACTTGCAAGTTAATTACATGCTAAACCGTGTATATACCACTACTCTGACAATTTGGAAGTGACGTCAAAAAAGCGGAGGACTAAAAAGTTCGAAAAATAAAACGTCATTTTGACATTCTCGAGGGTGCCTATTTTTTCTTTTAATTTAAAAAAATAAAACAAAAATATATAGTCCGATACGATCCAAAACGATTTCCATAAGCCAAAATAATAACAGTATTTTTTTAACATATTTAAAAATCTATAGCCGCTTCACCCACCGATAAAAAGGTATGTAGTAAGAATATTTTAAAAGCGCAAATTCGGTACCCTTTGAAAATAATACAAAAAACATAAAAAAGGCCGCTTGCAATCGGACTATTTTATACAAAAGCGCCGCTATCCTATCAGCGACGCGCCGATACCCTATGGGATAGAAATCCATTATTTTGGCCAAAAAGCAACTTTGAAATTTTAATGACTCATGCCGTGTATTTCAAAGTAGATACTCCAAACTACATGTACGCAAAATTATAAAAGGATATGACGACTTCTATTGGGGTAATAAGAAACTTGAAAATGTATTTTAAGTAAACATAAATATACAACATTTAATCTACTTAGTTTATTATTAGCCTTGTTTACTAAAAAGAGTTTAAATAATAAGAGCTATTGTTGTGTTTCCGATGCAGTCTCGCGAAGTCTCGCTACTTTTGTCAAATATTTTTTACCTTTTTCTTTATCAGGTTTTGTACTTACAATTGCCTTCCTACTTTTTGCTACTTCTGAGTGTAAGGACAGATACAAGATATTTTTATAATTTACAAGGTTTTCCATTTTAAAATTTAATATATTTTGTCCTACACTGTATATCCTAAAAGATAAAAGAATTCTGATGAAAGATATGGATTCTACAGAATCTACCCAACAAAACAGTGTTTTTTATTTATTTTATACGTTAAAAAATAAAAAGGTTGGGAAGATGTATCTCTATTACGCTTCTAAGAATAATTTAAAATTATTTTTCCGATTTGGATGGTCATATTTCCGAAACTAATTGAGAATGACACCAGTAAAAAGCACCTCATTTTAAATTAGATTGGTAAGTTTCAGAATTTTGACCAAAAAAATTAATTTCTATCCCATTGTGCGATGACCAGCTGCATCCACCGGCATATCATAAAAGAAATATAGCAAAGGCGGCCTCGAAGACAAGCATGCCGATTTATTTGCTTTAAACTTTTTTGTGATTTTTTTTCTTATCAAAGAGCACCGAATTTACATTTTTAAACTGTTCCTTCTATACATTATATAACATTTTTTTCTTCTTATCATCTAAGTTCTCGAGAAAATCCCCATTAACCCCAGGGGCTACCGTACTATTCCGGATCTTAGACTAATACTTAAGCGCTACATAAAGTAACTATATACCTATATTGGCTGTAAAAAAATAAATTTGATATACAGGGTAGGCCAAATTAAACTTGCACATTTTTAACTAATAATAACTTTTTATCTGCTGCGCCTATCTTTTCATTTTTAAAGGGCTAATAGGCAGATATGTTTTTCTAGGTTTGCCAATTTTGGTCAAATAGATTTAGCCAGGACTGGACTTACGGGACTTTTTCCAAAATACTGTATTTAACCTCGTTGAATAAAAAATCTGATTTAGCTACTTAAATTAAGCTAATATTTTTTTTTGTAGACAAACCATGGCAAATGATTTAGCAAAAGCGAATCTGTCAACAATTTGAGGGTTTAGGAATTATAATTATTTTTGATAAATAATGCTCCCCATAAAGCATGCATTTCTCTCGATTTTAAAAATATTTTTTTAGTCCTTTGAAAATCATAAATGTAAGGTTACCATGGTTACTGAGTTGGATGCTGACCAAACTTAACAGTAAATTAATTAAAAATAAACGCATTAGCTTAATTGTAGATAATTTTTGTTTTGTAACGAAGATTTATGCATCTTTTTGGAAAAGGTCGCGTAAGTCCAGTCCTATTTAAATCTATTGGACCAAAATTGGCAAACCTAGAGAAAACATATCTACCTATTAGCCCCTCTAAAATGAAAAAGATGGGCGCAACAGATAGAAAGTTATTATTAGTTAAAAATTGTGCAAGTTTAATTTGGCCCACACTGTATTTTTGTACTTACTTTTTGTAAGTAAGAATGTCCTGATGGCTTGGTTTTTTAATTTCAAATCCATATACTTCCTTGGTTGAGGGAAACAGAGACTTAAATGTTATCGGTTCTGGAGAACTGTCTTTTGAGAAAGAATCTGGGGTAACTTCGGAGTTAAGGCTTTCCTCATCATCCGAAGAGTCTTCATTACTACTAGAGCTAAATATAAAAAGTATTATTACAAAAATAAAACCTGTATTGTAGTAAAAACAAAAAACAATTTAGTTAGGTATACCGGGTGATGTATCGCCGGGCGGGACATAGGAAATCCCATGTAATTTTTAATGGTGTCAATAATTGGCTCCCCTAATTATTTTAGAGAAAAATTCTATTGAAGTTTATTGAAGAGCATGCAAATCTACGTTCATGGTAAAAACTTTAGATTTTTCGGCTAACCCGTTTGCTAGTTAGATGCTAATATATTTTTAAAAATTGATACATTATTATCGCCTCATATTTATGAACAACAATAAAAATACCAGTTAGCGTGACATAACGTTGACATTTGAAATTTAGTGCTTTATTATTATCAAAAAATCGTACAGTGAAAAGATTAAAGTTGTATTTATACAAACGAATTAAGTTAAGTTAAACTAAACCAGAGTAATAAATTAAAAGAACTTATGAAATTTATAATATTTACATGCTTCAATAAATTAATGAATATTATTACAATAATTAATATGTTGGAAATAAACATAAGATTTAAGAAAACTTTCAAATATTTCTCCATTGACTGCTAGACAATAACCCAGACGTTCATAAAATTGTCTTCTTACATTGGCTAACTGGTAGAATTGAAATTTTATTGCATTCTGCAGAAATAGCATTTTTTAACTCATCTAGATTAGAGTAATTTTTATCCTTGTATATCATACTTTTGAATGGCCCCAGAGGAAGAAGTCATTTGGCGCAATATCAGGAGACCTAACTGGCCAATTTATGGTGTGATGTAGGCCAATAACATTTCCATTAAAAGCATTGTGTAAATATTCCCGAACAGCCAGGGTAATATGTGCCGGGCAGCCATCCATTTGGTACCAAATTTCCTGATTTTCCCTGGATACATCATTTAAAGCGGGTAAAATTAGTTCTTCGAGTAGTTTCAAATAAAATTCTGCATTCAAATTTTGATTAAGAAAAAATGGTCCAATAATATGTTGTCCGAAAATCCCCGCCTAAACATTTACTTTCTGTGGATATTGCGTCCTCGTTTCGACAAATCTGTGTTGTTTTCTTTGCTCCAGTATCGGTAATTTTGATGATTCGGTTTATTGTTAAACGTAAATGTGCACTCATCAGTAAAACAAATATTTATTAAAAATTCCCTGTCCATGTTTGCCCTTTCCATCATGTAAAATAAAATTCCTGCCGTATTTGAAATTACTAAAAACCGCTATTAAAAGTGATCTCATTATTCTTTTTATCTCATGAGTCCTTTTAAAGCTGAAGCTAAATTTTTAATTATTTTTAAAAAACTTTTATTAAATACATGCTAATTTAGGATCACCAATCACACACTGGATATACAGTACATTTCTTTAATGTCCCCCCTTTTTTTTTAACGGATCATTTTAAAAAGTAAAAGTTTGAGATATGAAATATATATAAATACAATATTTTAAAGTGAAGTAGACAGATAAACATTTCAAGATCATGGGTGGGCGCCCTCTTAAAAAAAAATTAAATGGACAATGGGGTGTTGTGACACATCACATTAAAACTCCTGACGAGTACTTTATAGCCCTAGAATATAAGTCAATAACTTTACCTAATACAAAATAGCGGTAGGTACTTTAAAAATTACTTTAATACCTGATTTAGATGGCCATATTTCCGAAAATAATAAAGTTATATGTACCCATGGAGGGTAGAGGGAGGAGTACCATCTGAATGTATTAAAGTGTCCGTCGAAAGGAGTAACTTAAGGTAGCGCCACAGTAGCCCGAGGAAAGTTTTTAACCAATGAGCATTTATTAGAGTGAGATACAAAATGAAAAAGGACAAATATATACAAAATGAAAAAGAAAAGAAGTACCAAAAGCCCTCCACCACTGGCTACTGTGGCGCCACCACAATTTGCTACACTCCGATGGCCACTTTTTTAACTTGTCCGCCATAAAAGATGGTCCTCTTCCCCTCCACTCTCCATATATGTACCTAATGAGTTATTTTTTTAAAGCTCTTTTAAAGATCTTTTTAATGGTAATACTGGTGATAAAATACAGGGTAAGAAAAAAGTATATATTTTTTTAATGAAAAACCCTGTATATAATATCACAATTAAAAACATTTTTAAAAGAACTTTAAGAAAGTACCACGTTAAGTACATCTAACTTTATTAGTATCGAAAATATGGCTATCCAAATCAGGTATTTAGGTAATTTTTTAAATTACCGCCATTTTGTATTAGGTGAAAGTCGGGGTGAAGGTATTGACTTTATATTCTGGGGGTTTAAAGTACTTGTCAGAAGCTTTAAAATGATGTGTCACATGAACCCCCTTTCTATTTAATTTTTTCCCAAAATGTGCCCAGCCGCCATCATGGAATTTTCATCTTGAAGCAAAGCATTCAAAAGAGATGATGAAGAACATAGTACTAAAAGGGACACGGGCGTGCTTGAGCAAACTATCAGGAGATCAAATGCAGCAGATCAGCTACTCATAGTCGCATAATGTTCAACAAAACAAAGAAAGCAATGCAACAATTACAGCGGGTACCAGCCGCCAGCAGCTATGTAGTCTTCACTCCAGCAATCAAAACCAACTTTTGATTGCCGTGGTAATAAACGGCAACTCCGGAGCCTGTCGCACGGCGCTTCTCGAGTAGCCATGAGGTTAGGAGAGGTACGGGAGCAGGCATGCGTGTCTACACGCATGAGCAGATACAGTGCCATCTACTAACCCAGTCACTGGCGAAATAAAACAGAATCACGCCAGTCTGATGCATCCACATGAGTCGCGTTTCGAGACATATCTCGTTTGAAATGCTGTCTCCGTACTTGAAGATCCGCTGATTGACACATATAAATAACAATGAGAAATTGTGATGAGATTTCAAAAAAGTAATGAAACAACAATTCGAGCGAAGTGTACTTGCAGAAGATGTCACATTACCGCCAAGTTCAGAAAGCATTATTCAAGCAAGGTTTGAAGACTCAGAAGAAGGTGAAAACGTTTCTGTTATACAATACGAGAAGAATCAAGGGGGTTCACCGAAACTACAGAAGTCATGTAAAGTGGTGACACGGCATAATGAAAGAAGTACATCTATAAATGCTAAGCCGCTATTAAGACTGTCGAAGATACTTGATCGAGACGATCAAAACTTGGGAGGGGCAATGTTACGGACATTAAAAATAAGTGTTAGTTTATAGAATTGTATAAAGTTAGGACCTTTTAATTTAGTTTGTTAATTTATTTAAATAATTTACCTTAATTTTTCCAAGTTCTTTCATCACTTTCGAAGGTTTCCGAAAACGCCCGGAATTATCCATTAATAACTTTTATGCCATCATGTACTATGGAATTTTCACGATATTTCTCGAATATTCTAGATCATTCTTTACTCTTCCACCATACTATAAAGCGGCGACGGGAGACCCCTGATCGTAGTTAGTACAAATCCGACTCTTTAGCGTGTAAACTTCGAGACATTGACAAGAGAAGATTTTGTCGTTGTTGTAAACCATAGTTACCGGCTGTATTGAAACTTGAACAGTATTTTAAACCGTTTTAATACCCGAAATACGTAACGGGATCAAAGCTAGCTACCTGCATATTACCTGCTTTCGACTTTATTTACGTTTAGCGACGTCCCCATCAGTGTAAATCGCAAAATGTTACTTAGAGGGCCTCCCATATTATGTAAAGGCCTTTGGGACGTGAAGGGGTTGACTTGTATCTTACATAATCTCACCAGGGAGCAAAATATATATAAAATGAAATATTTTTTTTCGCTAAAAACAGGAAAAACTTACCGAGGTTTGGGCAGGTCCTCCCAAGAAAAAATGTATTTTGTGATGCTGAGTCACTTTTGGTACAAAGGACTTTTTAAAAAACTATTACGACGAAAAATCAATTCCGGTTTGAGAAAGCGTAGTGCCTTTGTAATTTCCATACACGTGAGACTGGAGGATGGAGTAACGCAAATCCTCACTAGGGGGAAGTCAAAAATTGGAAAAAAAAACCTCACGTAATTTATGGACGCCCCCTTATAATAACATAATACTCTGATAGACCAGATGATACTAGATTTCATTTTCGGCACGATGGTATCTAAGAAGCCGCGTCCAGACTTGCAAAGTGAAACATCCGTCCAAACTAACCAACCTGTTTGCGCGCTCCTTTGACGCCAAAAAAAACCGACAAGTTCTGAATCAACGGCCCGAATCATTCGCAAAGCCCTTGAAACAGAAGTGAATTTCGTCCACGTTCGCGGAACAATCCTTTACCTGTAATAATCGACATATGAATCGATCATCTCCACGTCTCTAGAATGAACTTGTATTAACTCAAAACAAGCCTTCGTCATATCATTATAGGCGTACGGCAGGCAACTAGATACACCTTTGTCCCACCACTGCGTCAGAGACTTTAAACTAAAAATAATCGGCTTATGATGAAAATAATAATCACTTGCATAATCCCAGATCTGAGGCTTACTTTCTTCAGGGTTTAAATAACCCCAAAAACAAATTGATGGCATTTTGTTTTTCAGCGTCGGAAAACGTATTACTGTAATACCGACTGAGAGTCTGCATGATGTCGTTGCCCTGCGAGTCCACGGAGCTGTTTTTCTGTACGTTTTGATTCTGTGGACCAGCTGAGATCCGCCATATTGTAATGCCAAAGTGTCACCGTGGTCCTCGTATAGGGATTCTAGCATGCGGACACAGTCTGTATCGAATTCTAGGTTAGGTGTGTCTAGGATACCCAGCGCGCAGAGTTGGTATCCTAAAGCACACTTTCCTAAAATTAAAAGAGTAATTTTTACTTAAAAATGTCTTTTTCAAAGGAATTGAGGTGTGGCACAGCTTTCTTAAACTTATGAGCCGTAAAGGAGGAAATCCAGCAACACAGCACAGTAGGATTGTCAAGTAAAGTTTAAAAGTAAGCGAATTCAAGTTTAAACGATTGGATTAAAAGGTTTTTAAAAGTTAAATCGTAGCATATATTCATTATATAAAGAAAAAATAAGTAATTCATTGTTATATTTAAAAAATAGGACCAGTGTCAATATGTCGATCGTTGTTTTTACGTTTAAATATGCGCGTATTATGCTACGAACGTGTTGCGTTTCGGGCTGCAAAACGAATTACCCCATTTTTCTAAAAATACGCTTAATTTCCCAATAATTTGGTCAAAAATTCAGGTAGGTATGTAGCTTTAAAAATAAAAAAGTTACGGGGGTGGTCAAAATCTAGTCAATAACCCTGTACAATAAAAAACGAAAAATTGACATTATGCACTCGTGAAGGTCGCTTTCTATTTAGATCTTAGACTATATGTAACTCATTAAAGAACAGATATTTTCTTACCTACCTATGGCAAACTGGGCAGTATTAGTTCTATCAAACAATCAACACAATTTGTCCTTACAATACCAGTTTGTCTACTGCTTAGTTGCTTCTCCGTCCGCCCTATGAAAGTGTTACTTTTTGTGCAAAATATTTTGGTTGGTTATGAAAATTCCTACTTTTATAAGCGCATTTTTAGCAATTCCGCCAACTGTTCCATCACATTCCTGTTGTTTTTAATTTTCCAGGCCATGTCGAAAGTTTTATATATAATCTGGTGTTCCACAGACAGAAATAAGTTTGGGTATTTAATTGCGGTACTTAGCTGTTCGCTTAACACCTATCTTTCTTGGGGCTTTCTTTCTCGCTTTTTAACTAAATTTAGTATTACTATCGGCGCTCCGTATCTTTTTAGCAGCTCGTTGAAATGACTGCCGGCTGTTTCGGCAAACGGGTCGAAAAAAATCGATCGTTATGGCAGGTTTTGCGACCATTTTCCCCCATCTCTTGCTTCCAAACTTTGACCCAAAGATTTCATTTCCCCCATTATTATTGCTTCATCTAATAAAACCTTTTGTGGATAACCATGGGGTTTCTAAAAAAGTAAATACTGGAACATATACAGGGCGGATAAGGCCACAGTATAAAATTAATTTAGTCTACAGGGCATTCCAAAAATGTGACGTATCAAAGCTATATTTTTTTAAATGGAACACCCCTTATATTTTTACGACGTGCTTTCCATTCTACATAAAAAAACAATTTAAGTGGTCTTGTTAATAGTACTCAAAACGTCTAACTTTATTCGTTTTTGTGGTATATTTGATTTTTTTTCAGAATGCAGGGGGTGCAATTAAATTAATTTTATTTTAACAATATAAACTCCTAAACTTTAAAATTTGTTACAAGATTAGGAAAAGTCTGCCTTATCATACGTAGGTCATATCGAGGATCATAGATTATACAGGGTGATCAAAAAATAATTTCAATTTTTTAGAAAGTCAAATAGCAATATCTCTCTTATTTTTTAAATGGAACACCCTGTATTTTTTTACACCACATGATGACAAACCAAATGCTCCTTTAAATGGTGTATGAGGTTGCCTATACCTAGACTATTATACTCTTTAAGTAAATTCCGTTTTTAACATATTTTTTATTCCAAATGTCCTATTTAAAGCTGACTGAGTAGGCTGGGATATAGCTATGTCTATTTACTAAGATAAGCCGCTATTGCAAAATTGTAGATTTGTTGAAAAAAAGCACAAAATTAAAAGATTTTGTATTATCTGCCACTATTTTTAAAATTCACAAAAAAAATCATTAGTTGCTTATAATGCTACTTCCAATAACACTTATTTCAGCTGAATGTGGTAATGATAAAACTTGTGTTTTTAAACAATCCTAATAACGCCAGAATCAGATGGTTTCTCCTGGAATATTTTTCAGGATTAACTCTAGACTAAAGTAAACCATTTTTTTTCACATCCTACCAGTATTATATCATCTTGTTGTTGTAGAAGAAGGGTTTTTATTTAAAATCATTGAAATTTCTTTTAAACTGACTAAAACACTAGTAATCAATAAATGGTCGTTGTTATTTTCTTAAGAAAAATATTAATGGCTGCTATGTCACAGCCAACTTTAATTTAAATAAACATTTGGACTAAAAATTTGTAAAAACAGATTTTAAAACAAAAGATAGGTATAGGCAACCTATACACCATTTGAAAGAGTATTTTATTTGTCATCATGTGACGTAAAAAAATACAGGGTGTTCCATTTAAATAAGAGATATGGCTATTTGATTTTCTGAAAAATTAAAATTATTTTTTGATCACCCTGTACAATGATCTTGATTTGACCTACGTATGATATGGCAGACTTTTTAATCTTGTACACATTTTAAAGTTTAAAGTTTTTAAAGTGTTAAAATAAATCAAAAAATATTTAACCCGACGAGTTTCTAGTACCACGCCACGTGCCACCGGTTTTATAGTAGGACAGAGGCGAAATAAGAGAATGGTTTTTTTAAGTAGGTGATACGTGTTTTAGCAATGTATTTTTTATTATATATCTAAAAATATGTAATCAGGCTCTGCCCGAGGTTATTGTGCATTCGAAAAGGTTTGTTTACTTTATCATTTTTTGTGTACTTTGCGGTATTGCTTTTAGAATGAATTAAATTTGGACCCATCTATATTATCTATACTTTGGCCACTATATATTGATAATGAATAACTAGTAATTAACTCCGGTTACTGTAGTTTTAAACCAATGAAATTAATTTTTATTGTGGTAACCAGGGTTACTGACTTTCTAAACCAATAAAATTAATTTTTTGTTCAGGTGTTTTTCTTAATTTATAGTGAACAGAGTATACATATTAGGCTGGCAAAAACTGGAAAACAAAACTGGTTAACCGGTTTCGGTTAAAACCGGTTAACCGAATATTTAAAACCGGTATTAAAAACCGCAGTATTATAAACCGGTTTTAAAACTGAAAAAACTGTTTTCAAAACCGATACACCGAAATCGGTTTTTAAAAAAGAAAACCGAAAACGGTCTTTAAAACCGAAAACCGAAAACGGTTCTCAAAACCGAAAAGGCTTTTCTAAACCACAGTTAACAGAAAATCGGAAAGTAATTATTCTCTATTAATCGTTTTTGCGTTGATTACGGATTTGCCCATGAGCTGTGGTGTTAAGTGATAATCATTATTCATCCTAGAATATTCTTCAAAAGAAATTGGTTAAATATAAATAAGAATAAAAATATAACATCCCTGTTAATAAAATGCAAGATTCTAAAAGGTGATGTAAAAATTCCATATCAAACATACGGTGATTTAATTTAGCGCATCATTATAGTAATGGTAGTTTTTATTTTGTGCTATCACAGGTTCTGTTCTCACAAATTACAGAAAGTGCCGTATTCAATATTTGCCGGATCTGTTAAATTGTAATTCTAGTATTAAGCCTAGTCACGTTGTGTCTTATATAGACCGCAATCAACCAAAACCTATTAATTGATATTCGAAGAACCGCTTTTCGATTTTGTCCGATTATCCAAAAAACCGGTATTTGAAAACCGATTATCCGAAAAAGCCGTATTGAAAAACCGCTTTTTTAAAAACCGGCAATCCGATATTCGAAAACCGTTTCTTCAAAACCGGTTAACCGGTATTCGAAACCGGTATTCGAATACCGGTTTTCGGTTTGGCCAAAACTGCGTTAACCGGAAAACCGGTTAACCGAAACTGGCTCTGGTGCCAGCCCTAATACATTCTATTACCTTATCATGTATGTATATATAAATTTAAATAAAAGTTGTGACCGTATTTATGTCATTTATTTTTAATTTTTAATTAACTACATTTGTCTAGAATATGGTTTGCCAACCCCGGGGAATTTATTTATGAATAACTTTATAGCTAAAAAATATATTTCCAACAGAAAAAAGGATGAGGTGTCAATTTATATATTTCTATAATAATTGGTGTATAAATAAAGAAACTTGCATATTTGAAACGTTATAATTTGTTTCTTTAGTTTTTTAGTAAATTACTAAAATATATTTCAATATGACGCCAGATTACGCAGAGACACTGTATATTGTTGTTATTTAAAATAAATATAATATTAATAAGTATAACATCATTAAAGCAATCTGTAATAATTTAATAATGAAATTAGGATAACTATAAAGGTAAAGTTATGTAAATATACAGGGTATCCAAGAATGGAAGGCAATCCTGCTGGATTTAATTAATAAATAATACTTTTCTATTTAACCTCTATTTAAGTTATTTTTCTCAAAACCGCTTCACTTTATCAATATCGAACAGGAGGATATTTTTTTTTACTAAGGATTTAAGCTATTCAAAAATCATATTTTTATTCGTTTATTATACACGGCGCAAAAATAATAAATATTATTATGTAAAGCTTAGTCTGACCCTGGCGACGTACCGAATGCACAAGTTTTACAAAGACACCATTTTAAGGAGTCCCAACTAGAATTCTTATCATATTAAAAAATATATATATTTCATTATACCCAGTACTATAAAAGTTATTCAAAAAAATTCAATGGTGTCCTTCAAGGGCCCATATCTCTGTAAGGCAAGGCGCGCACGGAAGTGCCAAGCGAGTGACATGGCAGCGAGGTGGTGAGGTAGTGGCAGATACAACCTCCAAAGCTCTCAAAAATTAAACGTTTTTGGGACTAGTGGTACCTAAATGACGCCACCAACTTGCCAAACACCATTTCACCACCACTTTACTTTAATGTGCGCTTCTGTATTTATTTACACAGCTTCTAAAGACTGCTCTTGATATTGAGCTGACCACCAGGCTGCCACATCACTTGCTTACCACTTCAGTGGGCGCCTTGCACTATTTTCATGTTTCTACATGAATCAGAGAGATTGCCCACCTATTCTTTTATCTCTTAAGTTAGATATACGCTAAGTTATCTCTTAAGTTACCGGGTATAGAGCCTCTCATTTGAACAAATGAAGTAAAATGACTGCTAGTGAATGACGACACGCCAGAGTCATGAACTATTTGTTCTGTTTCAACTTCGTTTGCTACATCTCCTTGAAAGTTGGCACCTCTCTTTAGGAATCGCGTTCCGGCGTATTTACTAGATCTAAGAAAAATGTAAAATATTAACCAAGCAAAGAAAATTCTTTAAAACGGTTAAAGGGTCCTATGTTTGCATGTGTGTTTAGTTGCAATTGCGTTATTTTATTATAAAGATGAGTTTTCTCTTTGTAATATGATGCGATAAATAAAGTTGTTTAGTTTTTGTACCATAAGCTGATATTGATAATATTGCATTTTTAGGCACACCCTCTACTTAAGCTAACTACTGACAACTTGTCAAAAAGATAATGACAGATTCATAAACTTATCCTTAAATTTTAAACCCTTCAGTGGGCGCGCAGCAGTACTGCATACCGAATTTTAAGTAATTTTCTTATATTCCCCAATTGGTAAGTGTTTTACTTACCTTCTAGCTATTAAAGTTAAGTAGATAGATCTACCAAACACGTTAATGTTGCTTTGTCCAATAAATCCATGAGTTATAAATAATATCCAGTTGGGGTGTAGATCGGCTTTTATTGCTGTGGACAAAAAGGGTATATAATGCGCTATATTAGTAGTATGATTGATATACATAACACATATATTAAATAAAATTAACTTCTGTTAGTCAGATCTCTTTAAAAAATTATCTATAGTTACCACTTAAAAATTAACACTATTGTAGTAAGTCATTAAAAAAGTATTTGGTAATTGTCTAGAAAGTTGTGGCAATTCCGATTTTGACCAATTTTTTTATAGGATTTTTTTTGGTTTTGGAATTTATAAACCTAAAAGATTTTTTTTCTTTCATTTTTTAAATATTCGTCATCATAGTTGAAAATCAATTTAACATTGTTTTTCTTGATGTAACACTAATAGGCTCACAATATTTTTCTAACATAAAGAAAATCTTTTTAAAACTCGTTTTTATTAATTTTATTGCTTCTTTACATTAATTTTAAAGCTTAAATTTAAATTAAATCACATGTGACAGCTTAAAGAAATGTGTATGCACGGTTGTCGCATTTAGGACTAAAATATTTACAATTTAATGAAAAAGGGGTAAAATAAATATAAAAAATGTTTTTAAAATATTGTGTTCTGATTTAGTAATATATTAAGAACGTTTGTGTAAAAGAAGGTGGCATATAGTAAAAATAAGAAACTTTAGAATAGGGCCGGGATAACACATGCACTGAAGCAGCTCGGCTTATTGTGCGCCCTGTGTTTTTACGTCTGTGATGTCAGCCAGACGGGACCTACAGCTTAACGTGGGTTCCGAACCACGGTCCTATGCGCGACAACTTAAGACTCCGTCCCCACTCAGGGGGACTAACGAACCTACCAACTGGGTGGGGTCCGCATGTCTACGGTTGCGCAGACTGGCACTGGCTATTAGCGTCGATACAGTTGGCTTTTTCCGTCTTCTCTGACCTTGGCCGCCGGCAGGATTCGAACCCACCTCACGTCGTTTGTGCGCTCAACGAGACCTAGCGCCTTACACGCTCGGCCAAACACCTGATTAAAAAAACAAGGTTAGATTGACTTTCAACTTTGATGATGAACATCTCAAAATGAAACATAAATACCATAATTGGTCAATATCAGAGTTGCCGCAACTTTCTAGACAATTACCAAATATTCTATTGGAAACTAAAAAAATAAAATAGTGGTATACTTACTGACAAAATTAAAATAACATAACACAAAGTTTATTACCTAATATTTTTAATTAATTAATAAAATAATTTTAATTAATTAAAAAATATTTAAAAAAATATGGAGGTAACAACATACTATGTCACCTGTTATACATATTAGCTTTGTTCGCGGGTTTGATTCTGAACCGGTTCTGGGACTGTTCGCATGCGCAGTGAAAAAGCAGCGTTCGCGGTTAGTAAAATCCCGAATTTTTAGTAACAGTTCTGTGTTCGCGGGTTACACAGTTCGTTACCGGTTCGTAACCTGATTAGCAGTCCTGGGATTTTTGTTGGAACTAAAAGTTCAGTTCGGAATTTCATGCGTATTGTCGACACAGTCAGTTACAGAAATAAACCCTTGTATTACAGTTTATTTGTTTCTGCCACTTTTTATGCGGGTTAATATACCTGTTGAATATTTTTTTTATATTTTTGTGATTCTGAGCGTATATAAACAAAGGATTTTTAATTGTATTCCATATGAATGTATGTATGCCATAAAATAAATAAAGATTTAATTAAAAAATATAGACAATATTAGAAGATTTTACCATTTCTTGTTGTCTGAATTTTATTTTTAGTTAAATACACATACTTATGTCAAGACGAGAGGAGGCAGGGAATCCCTCGTCTTCTGCCGAGAGACCTCGAGTGGCTTTCAACAGTATAACAATTTACCTTTTTGTTTGAATTTAATTTTTTTGTGTAGTATCCAATTTAACCATAAAAATCCTAACCAAAAGGCTAGGTTAGAATACATCCTCAGCTGTATAGCAAATCGTTCGCGGTAAATAAAAATTCCGAACTAATAAATAACTAGACATGCACTTTTAAAACAATTCTAAACCAGTTCGGTTCTGGTTCAGAATCGGTTCATTACTAGACCCGCGAACAAAGCTATTAAAGATTATTGTTATCAATACATGATGCAAACCTTCATCAAGCAATGTAAGTTCCACACAAACTTTTTGTGTGGATGAGTCCTAATTCCAAAATACTGAGTTTCTTTACTGTCATTTGTAGATCCTTGGGAAACAACGGAAGAGGTTAAGAGTTGTACATGATCACTGTTATTCATTTGTATACTTTCTTCTGTTTCCAAGTTGGAGTCTCTGGCGGCAAAATGTTTTGGTTCTGTTAGGTTATGTTGCAAACTATGTGTCAGATCATAACTATAACTGCAATAAAGTTAAACTTTCCATTAGTACAAAAAGTTACCAAAACTTACCATTTGCATGTAATGGCCACAGAATATTAACGAAATTTAGGTAATTGTTTAGAAAGTTGAGGCAACTCCGATTTTGACGATATTTGGGATACGTGGGTTTTTTGGGGCGCTTATCACGAATCTAGAAGATTTTGTTGGTTTTTTGTTTTGTTCTCGAGATATTTATTATTAAAGTTGAAATTTAAACTAACCATAATTTCACTATAATCCACATTTTTTTGCACAAAATTCTCGATATATTACTAAATTGGCACATATTATTTTATAAACATCCTAAAAAACCTTTTTTTACTTATATTACACGTTTTTTTTCAAAAAATTGCAGATCTTTTAATCATAAACGCTGCAACCATGCATACACATATTATGTGTATTCATGGTTGGAGATATGAAGACTTGATTTAAAGAAAACCTCTAAATTTAATTAAAAAAGGCATAAAATTATTAAAACACATGTTTTAAAAAGCTTTTAGTGTTAAATCAAATAATGTGTGCTAATTTAGCGTTATATCAGGAATTATTTGAAAAAGAAGGCGGAATATAGTGAATTTCAACTTTAATACTGAATATCCAGAGAATGAAACGTTTTCAAAAATAATAATAATAATTAAAAAATCTTTCAGGTTCTAGATCAGCGCCCCAAAAACCTCTGTATATCAAATTTCGTCAAAATCGGATTTGCCTCAACTTTATAGACAATTTCCAAATTTGATACGATGCGTGTCTAAAGTCAGAACTTCTCCCTCCTAACTTTCAAATTGTTCAGTTTTTTTCTTAAATAAAAATTTGAGAACTTTAGTAGGACAACATAAACCAAATTGTGGGCCAAAAATGACAGATATAAATGTCAAAAAAGTTGGACGCCATTTAAAAAAAAAAAAATGGAAATGGTCTTGTGACATATCATTTTAAAGCTTCTGACGACCTTCACCCATCTGTTTACCAGATAAAAACTGTTTTATATTAAAGATATTATTTAAACTAAGGTATCGCCATTGGGTTGCCTAAAAAATTAAGTTAGGGCCATATTTAATTCAAAAAATAACCTCAAAATTTTTAACACGCCTTGTATAATGGAAACCCCTATATTTTTAAATAAGTACATATGCTTGTTATTAAAATATATATTTTAAATAATACAGAATGTACCACAAAATTTTTTTAAAGCTTAAAATTTTAAAATTTACGACATTTATAATATTGAAGAAACAAAATGTACAAATATATTAGCACTGTCATGTACAATAAAAAAAAATTGACATTATACAGGATCACTAAAAAAATTTAAAACTAACTTTTTTTAATTGGTCATAGCCTTGACCTAATTTTTTAGGCAACTGTATGGCAGTACTTTTGTTTAAATACTATCTTTAATTTAAAACAGTTTTTATCTGGTAAACAGATGGGTGAAGGTCGCTTTCTATTCGGATCTTAGACTATGTCGTCATTTATTATTTATTTATTTTGTTAAAATTTAATAGGACATATTATGTCCCCAAAATGTGTGTTTGAATGTTTTTATTGAATTTTTTTTCTTGTGTACATTTTGGCAGTATTTTATATTGTTTATGTACATTAATTTTTAAATATAATAGTTCTATTTACATATATTATGTGCTTAAACCGTGTGTTTAAATGTTTTTAGGTACTGACATTTTTTTCTTGCATACATTCTCCAGTATGATGTCAATTATTAGCTTTTTTTAAATTTAATTGTCTTATCTATATTATGTGGCTCGAACTTGATAAATATATTGCAAATTTTATGTTTAATCTGCTATACATGTACTTTGTTAATTAACCAACTTTATTTTACATAATATCTTTTTTATGACAGCTTTTGTAATAAGATAGATAATCTTCTAACAATAAAGTATATTTTAATTTAATTTGATTTGATTTAAAGTTAGATATACTTAATGAGGTATTTCCCAAAAGCTCTTTTAAAGATATTTTTAATGGTGACATAATATACAGAGTGCGTCATTAGAATTATATAGATACTTTTTGTCCTACTCTGTATAATATTACCAATATCACCATTAAAAAGATCTTGAAAAAATACTACACCAACTACATCTATCTTTTTTATTTATGGAAATATGGCCATTCCAATCAGGTATTCTGGTAATTAATCAAGTACCGCCCATAGATAACTTACATTTAGATCCGCAGTGGCAAGAGGCATTTTTCGGATTTTTATGATCTTGCGCAGTGGGTGGACGAACATACGCACTTAAAAGCCGTGGCAAAATACAAACACCGGAACCCCGTATCCTTCGTCTGCGGTCTGACCGTAACGCTCATTAGCTACCGTACTTCGAACCGAAAACCAGGACGCCGTCAACAAATTCTTTCCTATAATGCGGATAGTTTGTTTGAGACCGGGTGCGTTTACCCTCAACTGGCTTGCGCACAAACCGGTTTTTTCGCCCATGAAATGTAACTTTTGCTTCGTGCAGGTTATAACATTGGCAATCCATCGAGATCAGTGGTACCGCCATTTTGTAGTACATAAACGTATTCATATTATGTTTAAGGATTATAAAGTACTTGTCAGGAGCTTTAAAATTCCCCCAAAAACCCCACTTTCCATCTATTTTTTTTCAATGTGGCGCCGAACCGTTAGTTTGACAATTATATGTCATTTCATAAGTTCAGATTCAAAATTTAGGAAGGGTGCTTCTGACTTTAGACACACAATGTATTTTATTTTTCTTTTATGAATATGAACACTTAGGCCACGGTCCGAATTGTGTTCACAGCATTTACGACGTACAGACTGCTAACATGCGGTCCGATTGACGTGAGCGCGCCAACGTCTGTTTGCAGTATTAATAATTCGAACCACTTCTGAGTGTTGAACATAACCTAACAAAGCATTTTTTTATATAAGCGTGAGTGAAGCATGTAGTATATCAGATGAAGATGGTAAAATGCTTGTATTTCAAGCATGTTCTGCAATCGAGGAAAATGATGATAAATAAATTTTATTTTGGACTCTTGAAATCACGGAAACCCAACACATCGATTCAAATAAATGGCGCAAAAAAACGTCGATGCTTACGATGCTAACGATCCGACCCGTGAGTACTGTCAGCACTAGGGTGTGACATCACATGTGATGTTATAGCTTCCACAACGCTAAAGGTGTAAGCGTGAAAAGCACAAATTGGACCACGTGTTGGTAAGCTATGAGTGATATGAGCATAATTCAGACTGCGGCCTTTAAAATATCTTTTTAATGGAAAATTTACCTAAAATAAAAATTGCTTGCAAGATCAATACTTTGAAACATTTTAACATATCTTGATTCGTCAGGATGAAATATTCTCACTGACTCATGAGGTATGTAGATCATAGTTGTATCTTCAATTTTATAAATTGTATGATGACCTACTACGGCAACTTTTCTTCTTTTGTTATAAGTATTACATAATACCCTTCCAAAAACTTAATATAGCCTAAAAAGTAGAATCAAATTAGAAACACAATGTTTATTTTCAATTAGGTATGTTATTGATATCATTTTTTTACTTGGTATACCATTTAAAGCTTTGCACTATAGTACACTTATTTAAATAAATAAACAAGAAATTTAAATGACTTGTATCTAGATATACAACCTACCAACTATACCAAACGCAGAAATCACTTTTGAAAATCCACCAGCTCCCGATTTGCGATTTCCCGATTCAATCATATTAACAAGATCATGGATTTCTTCTGCAGAATACTCAACTTTATCATCATAAATTTCCAAGTCCTGTGGTTCTGTTCGATCAATTTTCAGTACTCGAAACCGAGTTTGTATATTATTTGACCCCACTAAGTAATATTTCTAAAAAAATATTGGGAAATGAGGTGCATTCACAGATATAATATTATAAAGTGGAAAAATTGAAAGCATAAGATTTAAAATCAAAAACTACTAGGTAATCAGTTTATAACTATACTACAAATGGTGCCTACTTATCTGCACAAACAGCTTATTATTTACTTACAGATTTTGTTTCATATAGTGCCATTTTTTGAATAGAACTAATAATAGGATAAAACACTGTCCCATTTTTATCCATAATTATTTTGCCGTTTCTTTTGTGTACAATTTGCAAAAAACATAAACATTAAACATTGGTTAGAGTGAGTTTGACAGTCGAACAGCTGTTTTCTGTTTAAATTTATGGGTGTTAAGAACAAGAGCTATGATTTTTGTGGCCTTTTCTTCGCAAGTAGTTGAACTAAATTCGCCTAATTTGAAAAATGTGACGTTTCTATTTTGACAATCTACGGGTTCTATGACATTTTTGATTTTTCTCTCAAAACATTTTACGATCTCACCATCGACAACGTCAAGTGCGATTTCGAGTTGTAAAGTTCGGTTTAATTATAGGAACGTGTTTTGGGTACCTAATTTGCCATCAACTTTCATTACATATGCAAACAAACACAAGGAATTAACCTTCGTTAATAACATTTCAATACCAAACAGTTTTGAGTTGATTGTCTAAACCAACAATGTTTTGTTTTCTCTGATGGTGCTTTTTCGTCCAAATTATTAATTTAGTGCTTCTTTTTAAATTGTGTTACTGTAATGTTTATTATTATTGCATTGAAGACAAGCCACAGACTAATCACAATAAATTTATTTAAATATTATGCCACCGGTAACTATATTCATTGATTTTTTTGATTTTCCTGAAACGTCAAGGTGTTAAAAAAGAACCAAAAAAAACTTTTATTATTTATAAAAGTGACGTGATTTGTGGGTGATGAAATAAGGAAGAACAGTGGAGGAATGGATAAAATAAAGAGGTGAGAACCAAGTCTCCAAAGCTAAGAACCTTTTACTTTTTTTTAATCTCTAGGGAATTTATCCATTAATGTTTATTTATATTTATTTAAAGTGGTCCTCTTAAGCAGTTTTAAATTAGACACAATAATAATATAATAGATATTTACTTATATAACCTTTGTTCTATGCCAAGGCCACATTATATTACTAACTAAATTATAACAAATTATTACCTGATATGAGTATTTGCAATTAGGTAATCAAGATTATCTCTAATTTATTGACACTGCATTGACAAATGATGTAAGATCTCCAAGTTTGAAAAAAACCTTTTATTTATTTTATTATTATTTTTTTGTATGTACCTAAGCTATTAGAGTTCTTATTTATTACCTAATCTATTTATGCATTATTTAATAATTATAATTCATTTTGTTTGGCTTATTATAAAATAAACCAAATGAAGGATTGTCCTTCAAGAAAAATTATTACATTTCCATCAGAAAATAATAGGTTGTCCTGTGGTAACCTTCTGAAATTTTTTTCCAAGCATAACATTTTGTAGTGGTATTTATTTAATTGTTTTTCAAAAATAAAACAGATAATTATCATTTTTATTCCTTAAATAAATTCTTCATTTCTGAGAAAAACTTATTTGTATGAGTAATAAATAAGTAAAATTTTTAAAGAAGTATTTTAAATAATATTTCTCCTAATGATTAACAAAATTATTTAGTAAATTCTGCACTTCTATAACACTGGTCAACATGATCTCTTGGTCTGACTTCTACATATTAAATTTTAGTTTCTCCTATGCCAAAACTAACAAATATAGATATATATTTATGTGTAGAGTTGTCATTCCGGGAGTATATCCGTTGGTCATTTGTGTTCCTTGCGGAATTTTGCAGACGTGTCGCCAAGATCGCACTTGGCATTTTCAATGCTATCTAACTGGTGTCAGATGATTGACAGTCAATCATATATAGGTATATATATATACATTTTTTTTTAAATTAAAGTTTTCTTATTTGTAGAAATTAGAGCAGTTTTCCAAGTTTTTGCAAAAATCAATGATTTTTATACAGGGTGTAATTTAATTTATGGCTAAAAATGCAGGATATAATTCCTTGGCCTATTTTAGGAAGAAAAGTTTATACAAACATAAGACAAAATGTTAAACAATGTTAGTAAGTCTTTTGACAAAATGCGAAATCTCCCTGGTTACCAAGTTACAGGTGTTAAAAGTTCAAATTTTATTTTGTTTTTTCGCCATATTGCATTTATTTTTTAACCAATCTAGTTGACATTTAGCATGCTCAAATCCTAGATAAAATTACTGTTTTTATACTGCCAGAGGCCACATTACCTGAAACATAAAATTTATTTACTTCATAACTAAAATGAAGATACTTTTTATAATGTAATAATACCTCCCTAATTAAACAGCGAAATTGTTCACTTCCCAGTATCTAGTAAAATAAGGGGAAGTTTATTGACAAGGGACTTAAAGATTTAAAAGTTTGGAGGTGAAACAAATACATCTACAGGCAGCAAGGCTGGACACACTAGGGATAAATAAATAAACAAAATGACACTTTTGGAAGATGGAATGTGAAGGAATGCATAAGAGTAGCATTATGTATTGCTGTATGAGGCGCTGCTAGGGAGGAAATTAGTATATTTGATAGGTTATGCTTAACTACCAGGGTACCGTGGGTGCCGGGTTATTAGTTGTTTAAACCATTTTTTCCTTTCTTGTAAAGACTGGCTGGGTAAACTGAAAATTAGAGTAAAGGGTACCATCATTAGCAATACTATGAATGAAGTTGATCATGAAAGAGAGAAGATATTTGATGTGTAGTACAAATAGGGGTAATAGTTCAATATAGCGGTTTTCGCTATTATAAGAGATTTTGAAAAATTATCTTTTTAGGCGTTTCTATAGGTCGATTATGACACAAATCTGTGTGCGCGTTTTCCAAAATCCATTTCTATAATTTATTATTAATAAAAACATATTAGAAATCCTACATTAAACGCCCAAAAACAGTATTTCACAGTGCACACCGCACTTTCTGTTTACAAAAATTGTCCAAAAAATTGTTTAAAAAAATTAAAAATAAATAATAGAACAACGATCCCGCCATGGCTGTCACTGCATAAAAAAGAAGAGTTTGCAATAGAACTGTAAATGTCTTGCAATGTTGCCAAATAAAGTGAGAAAGTGTCTAGCTAGATACAGGACAAAATTCATATGAAAAATTAAATTATTCCTTCTTCCTATTATAATTTGTAGAGAAAAAAGGAAAATACCCAAACATAAAGAAGGATGCATTTCTACAAAAAATACCATTGTTTCTCATGGAAATGGTGGAAAATCCCCGAAATAGCCTTGTCCCCAGTAGCCAGCACCCCTGTTCACTCCACCGTCCCGTAAATATGTTTTTATTAATAATAATTTATAGAAATGGATTTTGGAAAACGCCTACACAGATTTGTGTCATAATCGACCTATAGAAACGCCCTGAAAAAGAATTTTTCGAAAATCTCTTATAATAGCGAAAAACTGCTATATCGAACTATTATCCAAATAGGGTGCATACCATTACTCAGGTATAAAGCGCATTAGCATTAGACGCTTCCAAGTTGGAAGGGTGTGATATAGACGGATAGTAGTATGTAAATGTTGAGAACCAGAATAGTACAATTATTCCCCAATGTCTGAGAACATTTTATGGCAATATTGTAAACTAGTGATAAAATAATGGACTTAAGCAGTAGCTTTTCAATAATTAAATTCATTTATGGTTCCAAACTTACAGAGTCAATAAACAAAGACTGAATAGACTTATATTTGTGACATTTCTTACATTAAAAATATGTTAAATAGCCATCTTGTGTATTTTGTAATAAATTTAAAAAAATAGTCAAGTTTTTAAATTGAAACAAAAGAGATACAGCATAAAATTGGTGTGGGAATATTAGAAACTAGCCAACCTGTGCCCACTTCTTGGCGTTTATTATGTTTTTCTCGGAACCGTTTGTTTAATCATAATAAAATATAGCCTATAGCACTCCTAAATGGTAGGCGCGCTTGTGGCTGCTCCGGTTGTCTCGGCAAGCGTCGATCTCCGGAGTTAAGCAGTGAAGTGCGCGCCCATTACTTGGATGGGTGACCGGCGGGTTTTGGGCAACGGCACGCGGTGTTCTGCTCGGGGGTGCGAACGGACCGAGCAACAACCATCCAAGTTATGGAATGAATGGTGTGTGAATGGGAAGGAGTAGGGGTCAAGGTACAATAAGCCTTCAGGCTGCAGTGCACCACCTAGGGGGCGGTCGTCGGACCTGGGTGGGATGACCCCGAAAGGGCGAAAAAAAACTCCTAAATGGTGCAGCTTTCTGATTGTAAAATAATTTTCATGATCAGTTCAGTATTTCCAAAAATAAGCCCTTACAAACAAACAATCATAGTTAAAAACTTTTACCGCTTTATATTATAAGTTTAAATAATAATAACAAAAACATGCAAAGTCAAAAGATGCTAGAGTTTTAGTACAGAAATATGTTCCAGAAGATAATAATATTTTACACGAAAATACGAAATCCTAAAAATATCGGAAATTTAGAAGAAATCGCTTATGACTCAGACTCTTTTTTTATGCTAAGCATTTAAATGTGTGTTTATTTTTAATAAAAATGTATTTTTTAAACATTTTTGTGGCTTATTTGGAGCAAAACTCGGACAAGTCCAAATTTTTAAAAATTTCCTTCACCTTGGTTTTTTAAAAATACTTCTAGTAAACCAAATAGTAGAGTCTATAAGAACTTTAAATTAGGGCTGGCAAAAACCGGAAAAAACAAAACCGGTTTTTAAAAAACCGGTTTTGGTTAAAACCGGTTAACCGAATATTTAAAAACCGTTATTAAAAACCGGTTTTTAACACCGAAAAACCGAAAACGGTGTTCAAAACCGATATACCGAAATCGGTTTTAAAACCGAAAAACGGTCTTTAAAACCGAAAACGGTTCTCAAAACCGAAAAAGGCTTTTCTAAACCACAGTTAACAGAAAATCGGAAAGTAATTATTCTCTATTAATCGTTTTTGCGTTGATAACGGATTTGCCCATGAGCTGTGGTGTTAAGTGATAATCATTATTCATCCTAGAATATTCTTCAAAAGAAATTGGTTAAATATAAATAAGAATAAAAATATAACATCCCTGTTAATAAAATGCAAGATTCTAAAAGGTGATGTAAAAATTCCATTCCATTCCATAATTTATTTTTTCCTTTTTATTTAAAATTGGTATTCTATTTTCGGTGTTTTTTCTTGGTTTATTGGCTAATAAAAACAGAAAAGGAAAAGTAGTGATTTTTAAATTTAAATTTATTATATTATTATAGTAAGTTGTAGTTTTTATTTTATAATACCATTAAATTTGCCGCTTTATTTCAAACAATTCTTACTAGAAAGATTTTCTTCTAAAATGCGACGTTTTCTGGTTATTTGCCTGTCTAAGGTTAAATCAACCACCCTGTATAATCTGTCAACCAATATCCGATTTTACAAAAATGAACGGTTTTTCTTTTTTTAGATATAAACCGAAATCAACCAAAAACCTATTAATTGATATTTGAAGAACCGCTTTTCGATTTTGGTCCGATTATCTAAAAACCGGTATTCGAAAACCGATTATCCGAAAAACCGGTATTTGAAAAACGCTTTTTTAAAACCGGTTAACCGATATTCGAAATCGGTTTTTGAAAACCGATTAACCGGTATTCGAAACCGGTTTTCGAATACCGGTTTTCGGTTTTGGCCAAAACCGCGTTTAACCGAAAAACCGGTTAACCGAAAAACCGGTTTCTGGTTGCCAGCCCTACTTTAAATACAAGAAAAAAACATAATTTTACTTTTTATGCTATACCTACAATTTTCTTCGAATTTCCAACAACTTTGAAATATGGATTTGTCCAGTGTTTACCCCAAAGTCCTTATATGGAGTTTTGTTTAGTTAGAAGTTAAGTAGACAATACTTTAATTTTTGTTTTATAAATTTTATGTATTTTCTGTTTCAGTCCTTTGTACCAGATTCCATTAAGTTTCCTACGGTTGTGTTTTATTATCTTAAATAATTTGTACTGCATTCCAACATATGTAGTATGGATGCTTTTGCTATGGCCTTTAAGAAAACTAAACCCAGATTTATACTGGAAGATCGAAGGATATTTGTTTCATTGGCTGTTAGCAATGGTATCTTTATGGTGTGATTCCGCAGGCTATAAAAGTAAGTATTTAAATTAATGATTATTGTAGACTTACGGTCATGTAACAGGTGATGATGAACTTTCTTCTTTACAAAGATTTTAGTTTTTTTATTTGAAGAGATCTCCAGATGCCAGTTTTAGGACTTATTAATTGTTTTTACGACTTCTGTATTAAGCAGGATTATCTTTTTGATTGATATATACAGTGTGGTCCATTAAGTATACACCAAATGAAAAACTTTTTATTAGCAATTTGTCAGAAAAATAATTTTTCATTAAAGTTGGTGCATGGTCCAAAACTATATTAGCAGTAGTTAGTTTTATTAAAAGTTAAATGATATACAGATTACGTCAAAAAAGTAAAAACCTCTTAAGAGTAAAGTACCCTTATTTTTAAAAATACAACAAAATGTTGTAAAAAAAGTTATTTAGAATTAAAAGTTATGCTTAAATGCCAAGTCATGGCCTTCTATTCAAATTTTTATTTTTTTTTGGAAAATTTTGAATTAACCCTGTATGATACATATTTTTATTATTTTGATTTAAACTTCTTTAAAGCAGTTCCAACCAACCGACTTTTAAACAAATTATTTAAAATGAAGCGAATTTGTAAAATTGGACTGCATTTATATTTTTTAGCTAATCGCTAACTTCAAGTTTGTTACAAGGATATGTAATAGGGCCTTAAAATTATACAAATATAATTTTTCTAAGGTAAATATACTATAAATAATAAAATGCGTATTAAATTTTTTTATTTACCTTGTAAAATTTTTGTTTTAAATTTTTATAAAAGTGTAGAACAGATAAATAAAAAAAATATAAATATAAACCTCAATAGGAGGCCATAATTTGGTATTTAGGCATAACTTTTTATTTTAAATAATTTTTCTATTTACCATTTCTTTGTATTTTTAAAAATAGGAGTACTTTACTCTTAAACATTTTTAAATCTTTTGGACCTACCCTGTATACCATAAAACTTTTTATAAAACTAACTACTGGTAATACAGTTTTGGACCATGCACCAACTTTTATGAAGCTAAAACTTTTTGACTAATTGCAAATAAAAAAGTTTTCCATTTGTTGCATACTTAATGGACCACACTGTATATATTTATGATATTTATTTTAAAGGTATGTGTAGAGGGTATTTTATTTAAAAGAAAAAACTGCATATATAGCCCATCAATGTATTTTAGCTCGAAAAATTTGAAACTGTAATAAAAATATTTGCATAAAAACAAGACTTACGTGTTTTTACTAACTAAAAGTAAATAAATATGTCTATCTTCAACAGTTTTTAAGTTATTGATGCTTAATCAGTCACATTTTTGGCTTATATGATTTAATTAAATGCTTTATTTTCCAAAGAACAAATTTCTCATTTCTCATGTCAAACTTCGATAACTCGAACCGCGACTTGACAAAAAAATAATTCGACTAATCAAGACTTCGAGTTATCAAATAAAACACATAATAATTAATATTATGGATATGGATATGATAATAAATAGTACATATATGTACTTATAGATCAAAAATGTATAACAAAATATATGTAAAGTATTTTACAAAAGTACTAAAATACACATGTTTCATATTTTTTTTTATAAAAATACATATACATATGTATTAGAAATGTATGCATGTATTTTTTATTTTTCCGGTTTTTTAAAATAGTCAGTTATTTGTGATTGACGTGACGATTTTTTATTTTGGTTTTCAAAAAACACTTCGATGTTATTTAAACTATTGTACAACGAATCGGTTGTATTTTCATTGCTTTTTACGTACGAACGCAAAATACTTAATGAATTTGTGACCATCTCATTTGAAGGCGGTTGTTGTACCTCATCCTCTAAATCACCATCATTCATATCATTTTCGCTGTCTTCTTCATTACTAAGCTGCAAAGATTCGGTTTCTGATCCACATAACTGTATATCATCATCTGTAGGAAATTCTGAAGTAATAATGTCATCATCCACGTGCAAGAATTCGTTAAAAGTAACATCTGGTATGGTTTTAAAATTTGTCCACGCATCGTATTCTATTTCAAATTGTGTTTCTTCTTCATTATTTTCTCTTAAACGTTCTCTTTAAAAAAATAAAGGAATTTCATCTTCTTCTTCCCATTCGTAGAACATACCAAAGCCTGCTTTTTTAAAACAATTTGAAATGGTTTCCGGTTTAACATCAATATGCTATGCATTGGATATCTCATCAACGCAGTCCATTAATGAAATGTCAACTTTCTTGTTTTCTTCTAAAGATTTAAGAGTTTTTTTTTTAAATTCTACGGCGATAATGGTATTTTAAATTTTGTATAACACCCTGATCTAGTGGTTGTAACTTTGATATCATATTTGGGGGAAAACGCAAGTTTGATAATTTTAACTGTTTTCGATTTCTTTAGGATGGGCCGGGCAGTTGTCAACAAACAAAAGAATTTTTCTTTTATTTATTCCAAATTGCTTATCTAGTTTTAACAGCCATTCTGCAAAAAGTGCACCAGTCATCCATGCCTTTAAATTTGCCTTATAGTCTAAAGGCAACCATTTAATACGTCGAAAACAACGAGGTACTTTACTTTTGCCTATCAAAAGCAATTTAAATTTTTCTGATCCATCCATGTTTGCACCGACCATTAATGTAACTCTTTGTTTGCTATTCTTTCCTCCATGGCACTTCTGATCTTTGAAAGTTAAAGTGTTATCTGGAAGACATTTAAAGAATAGACCTGTTTCATCTGCATTAAATACATTACATGGTTCATATTCTTTAACAAGTTAGGTAAAACATCACGCTGCCATTTAATGCAATCCTCGTCACTAACATCATTGCTTTCTCCGCAAGCCTTTTTATAACCAACGCCACACCTTAAAATAAAAAAGCAAAACTTAAATCCCACTGAAAAATAAATAAGTTATGTACACATACCGTCGCTTCCAATTATCTAACCATCCCGTGCTTGCCTTAAAATTTGGTTCTCCTAGTTTTTGGCCAAATTCAAACGCTTTTTCTTTAATTAATCCGCCTGATACAGGTAAGTTTTGTCTCTCTTGCTGACTTAAACCATTCCAAAACGGCTTTGTCCACATTTGGATACGACGGTTTTTTAAGCCTCTTTGAACTACCACTTGCACCACCACTTTCTAAAGCTGATGTAATTGCTTCTTTATTTTTTAAAATAGTAGAAACAGTATTCGCAGGAACACCATACTTTATAGCCACATCTTTTTTTCGTGCACCACTTTCCACTTCTTTAATTAATTTATATTTTTCGTCAATTGATAACGTCTTTAAAGTACGTTTTAGTGACATCTTGTTAACAATAAAAAACCACAGTATAGTTGTGAAACCTCTCAACGCAGAAACGGAACTGCCTCCGACACTAAACAAGCCCATATAAACATCCGTATTTAGGAGATTCCCTGAAAATTTCGACGACTTATCGAGGGCGTTGCCAAATATTTAGTTCGAGTTATCAAGATAGTCGAGTTATAGAAGTTCGAGTTATCAAGTAAAAATTACACATAATATTTACTACTGGCGCTGTTGCCAACCAATTTAATTCGAGTTATCGAAAATTCGAGATATCGAAGTTCGACTGT